>VDFB02017830.1:37464-108803 GCA_007258455.2 Sequoia sempervirens
TTGTTGACTAGAATTCCCAACGCTTCTTTTTCCATAGTTTCTAACTCATATTCATTATGCTCTTTGCATTGAATTATTTTGAATGGGCCTTCCCAAAGGTTGTCAAACTTCCCATGCTGATTCGGCTTCACAGCCCTCTCATTAAATTTTAGCACTAAGTCTCCACACTTTGGACCTTGATCAGATGCTTTCTTTCCAAACCACCTTTTAACCACTTGTTGGCGGTTAGTCATGGCTATTAGGGACTTTTCCCTTTTCTCTTGTACTTCTAGCAACTTGGCTAACCATACCTCCATTGCATCATTTTCTTCCACCTTGAGATATTTTAGCAATTGCAGTGTTGTAATCTCCACTGAGATAGGTAATAACACCTCTTTTTCATACACTAGCTCATATGGTGAAGTCTTGCGGACTTTCTTAGGAGTGATGTGGTCTTCCGAGAGCATTGTTCAAAGGTTTTTATGCCATTCCCTTTGGTATTCTGACTTGATTCCTTTGAGGATTTTGACCAAATTTTTTTGTTGTTGACTCAGCTAAGCCGTTCCCCTGTGGGTAGTAGTATGATGATGTTTTAAGGAATATTCCATGCATAAGTGTGAATTGAATTACCTTAGAGCCTAAGAAAGCTTTAGCATTTTCAGATATGATAGTTTTGGGCAGGCCAAATCTCGTCACCATTTCTTCTAGGATCTCTATCTCTATCGCATTATTTAGTGGCATGACTTCGGTCCATCTTGTCAAGTAGTCAGTGGTTGTTAAGATCCATTTATGTTCTCCGCTGGAGGCTGGGTTGATCATCCCGATGAAGTTCAAACCCCATTGCATGAATGGCTCATCAACCACTATTGTATTGAGAAGCATTGATTAATTATTTCTTCTTCCTATGAAGAATTGACATTCCTTGCAAGTTTTCATGAAGGAGTAGGAACATTGAATAATGTTAGCCAAAAGTACCCTGCGCACATGATTTTGATGGAAGTTGTCTTTGTAGAGAAATTCCCACACACAAAATTGTTGTGGCAAGTTTCGAGGATCCTTTTTGCATGCTCTGTGGTAACACATTGCAACAGAATGTCATTAAAATTTCTCTTGAACATGATCCCTTCAATGAGTGTGAATCCACTGGTTTGCAGTTGGTAGAATCTCCTCTTCTGAGAAGGAAGGCCCAGTGGATACGTTCCTGTATGCATAAATCTTATTCTATCTACCAGCTAACAACATTTGGACTCTGACTCATTCATTAGGACTAGCTCTGGCTGCTCTTCTTCGGTGGCCATTTCTTCATCGTGCGGAAGGTATTGGCACAACCCTCTTCCTCAAACAATCTTGGTAGGCTTAACCTCAATGTCATATTCGAGGATCTTGGTTATCCAATTGGACCTTTTCTTAGTATCTCTCCTTCCATGATGTATTCGTACATGCTCGAATGTGCAACATAGACAATCACCTTATTGCAAGAAATTAAATGTTGGCACTTCTTGAGCCCCTTAACTATTACAAACACTTGCCTCTCTACAAAGTTGTAGTTTGTCTCATATTCCTTCAGGGTTTGGGAGTGAAATGCTCTCAGATGTTCTCCCTTTCCCTCATCATCTTTTTGAGCTAAGACAGTAGCAATGCTTGACTTGCTACTGAATACATACATTATAAAGTCCTTTGATAAGTCTAGATTGACTAGAATAGGAGTGGAGGAAATAACATCCTTGAATCTCTCAAAGGCTTATCTGGCTTCCTTTTTCCATTTAAATGTTTGATCCTTTTTCAGCATCAAGGTAATTGGCCTAATTATTCCTGCAAAATCAGAAATAAATTTGCTAATAAAATTCACCTTTCCCAAGAAGGACTGGAAGCTCTTTGATTGCTTTCACTTGCTCAAGATCAATTGAAATTCCTTCTTTGGACACCACATGCCCCAATAGCTTTCCTTGTGAAACTCCAAACACACATTTTTTTGGGTTCAGGGATATCCTAAACTCTTGGAATTTCTTGAAAATCATCTCAAGGTGATCAAAATGATCATCTTTGGATTTGGAGAACACCATCAAATCATCCAAATAGATTAGGATAATCTTGTTAATTAGTTCACTAAAAGCAATATCCATTTCCCACTAGAAGGTGGCTCCTACGTTTGAGAGGCCAAATGGAATTTTATCATATGAAAACAATCCCCACTTAGTAGTTAACATCATATTATGTTGATCCTCTTCATTAACCTAGATCTGATTGTAATCGGAGAAGCCATCTAACAGGGAGAACATCTCTGATCCTACCACCATTTCCAAGATTAACTCCATTGAAGGTAGCAGGTAATGATCCTTCAAGGATGCTCTGTTTAGGTCCCGAAAGTCCACACATAGGTGAATATATGCATTCTTGTTTTGAACCAGGACCAAATTGGATACCCATGTGCTATGCTTGATTGAGAAGACAATTCATAACTGCATCAATTATGTTAATTCTTGCACCATTAGCGCTTCAATCTTGGGATTCACTTGCCTCAATTTTTGGCAGACCAGTTTTGCGCCTTTCGCCAACTCTATTGTGTGTTGAATGATATCAGGATCATATCACCTAAGCTAATCATATGACCAAGCCACTACTCCTTCATATTTTTTAAAAAATTCAATAAGCCTTTCTTTATCATGATGCGGGAAATCCTTCCCGACTTTGAGCTTTCTTCCATCTCTGACTTGAAGATCTGCATAGTCAACTTTGTTTGCTACAATTTTTTTTTGTCATTTCTTGCATTGTCACAATTGAAAAGATTCTTGAAAGTGACCAATCCCTTTGGAAGCTTGTTGTATTCTAGCTAAATAATTTGTCCTTCATAAGCTTCAACAATCTTCAGTTGGAGCTGGTCAGCAAATTCTCCCGACTGTTGGATGAACAAGGCAATGTGTTCATCACTATCAAACAGTCTCTAGCTTTGGTCATTGTCTAGAATCCCTAGTCAGACTATTACTCATACAAAGTGTTTGTTGTGAATGAGATTGGAGGCAGGATCAAACTAGTATCTGATTGATGCCATGCAATCCACAACTATATTCTATTCTCAGGGAACCATCTAAATGTTGAAGGATTCAAAACCCTCAATCAAGTCCCAAACTCAGTGTCTATAGGATTGCATACAAACATTCTTGGTCGCAAAACTTCCTTGGACTTGATTGAGTACTAGTTCATAATCTCTAAATACTATTAATTGCTTTATGTCCATATGTTCTGCAAGGCTAATACCTTACACTAATATGTCATATTAAGTTTCATTTTTTGAGAAAGAAAACTGGAAGTGAAAATACCTCAGTGTCTTTTCATTCTATGGGTACATTAAACATATCCCAACTCCTAGGCCATTTTTGCATCTTGCTCCATCAAAATTCAATGTCCATAACTCTGAGGCTTGAACATTCTCTGATTTTCCGATGACCTTCGGGAGGACTAGATCTTCATCATAGATGACATAGGTGCCCAACCTAGTAGCATGGTAGTTTCCAAAAGGATCAGTATCCATATGTTTTCTTAACATAACATCTTCTTGATCGGTCTGATCTCTAGTCACCCTTTTATCTTCTAGTAGCTCAATGCAATACATTTCTTGCTTGGTGATCGAAGTATGAGTGACCTCAATGTTGATCATGGCCTCATTGGCCACATGTTTTGAATGTAGAGCTTCAGATTCTATCTTCATTTTTTCACCACACTTGGTCCTAAGAATCATGTGTGACTAATCCAAGGAAAATTATCTACCCACCTTTGAAGTAAATTCTCAAGATAGAAAGAGGCAAAACATGGGGAAAACATCAATGATCACAATATCTTCTGGCACCGTGATGTTAGGGAAAACAAATAGACTCAAGGGAATATCCTTGATGAGACCAAGAGTCTCGACTATGTTAACATCAAGCTACATCACTCCCTTTTTAAAGGTTCATAACTGATCCCTAAAGCTTTAGCTATTTGTTTAGGCATAACTGTGGTGCTAGCACCAAAGTCAATGATGGCATTGTGCAATAACTTCTCTCCCACAATAAGCATTAGGAAGAAGGTTTTAGGTTTTAGGTTATCTCTTACCTCTGTGGGAGCTTCCACTGTGCTATTTGTGAGAACTTTGGCTAGAGGTGATTGATCAACAACCTTTCCTTTAAGCAATTGCTCATTTGGTTCCATGATTAGATCCTCCCAAAGTGCCTTTTGTAGTAATGTCTTTTGTTCTGGGATAGCTATGTTGGAAAAACAAGGTCAAACAACTAAGAGGGGGGGTGAATCAGTTGTCACAGAAATTTAAACGTTTCAAACTTTACTTAACTTAGTCTTAGATCTGATCAATAATCAATTAGCCAAAAACAATTTTAACACATCAAAGAGATAGAGAACACCAAGATTTTTTACGTGAAAACCCTGTTAGGGGAAAAACCATGGTGGATGTTAGTCCACAATATTATACCCTGTTAAAAGTATAATGAGAAATAATGGGAATGCACATGCATTCAGGAACACTACCTAGAGCTCACTGCTCAAATTCAAAAGAGGACTCACTGTCCAAAGAAAGGTTTGGATTAAAACCATCCAAATTGTGAACTGAGAAAATAGCTTCTACACAAGCCTAATTATAGTTTTAGTTAAGCACAAGAAAACCTTCTTCACTCTTCGCTCACACTTCTTCACACTTCACTCAGTCTTCTTCACACTTTTCTCTACAATCGAATGATATTCACACATACACACATGGGAGCACACTGAGCACACTTTACACCAATGAAACAATTGCTCTTATATATCTGCAACAAGAGATTACATCAACAACTTGGTTGGCCAGAAAAAGAAAACATATTTACAATGTCGGCCCAAATTTACAATTAAATTTTCAATGTGAATCCACCAAGGTTGGCCACAACATAACGGAGACCTAAATAAACAAATCCAACATGAAAAGACTTAAATTAATTTCACCACACGTTATACCCATCATGTCGGCCAAGAACATGAGAAACCGAACATATAGAGAAAAATCTTCGACCACGAGCACACTGATCAATGTGGACATACTATAAAAATAGAGCACGATCTAGAAACATCCAAGAACACCAAGAAACAAAAGAGAGACATCCACAACAACTACAATTACAATAATCACAAAAAAAATCACTTAGAAACACTAACAAAGACCAAAAAAATGTTGTCAGACCACAGGGTATGTGCAGGATAATGATGGGCCAAAGAGTGGCAATATGATGGGTATGTGAAGGGTATGTGGCTGATGACCTTTTTTTTACCCAAAATTGATGAAATGAAAAGGGTTTTTAAAGAATATTCTCAGATTTCCACTAATACAAATTATGCTTTACTTTGAATTTAATAAATTATTATTATTAATTTTCTATTTGAATTACGACCAAAGTCCTCATTGATAGGTTGATTGAAAAACATCTATAGCTTCCAAATGGTATCACATTTTTTGAATTTGAAACATGCGTCACATTCTATGCTTCACATATTATAGGATTAAAAAAATAAAAATTGAATTTCATGAAGTTTTGACCAAGTTAAGGTGGTCAGACATACAATTTTTTATATTTTTTTAAAAGTTGTAATAAAAAATTCATAATTAATTATTTGCTTGGAAAAAAAATTACAAAAAATATGCATCACATAGGGACGCTGGAGTCCTCTGCTTATATCTACAAAATATTATAAAATATTATCATTTTATTGTGGTTAGGAATTTTGGATTCTGAATGAACACCTACTTCTTATTTTTCCACAGAATTTAAGTACTGTGCATTAAAATTTCAAATTTTCAGCAAATAGATTTTTTTTTTTTTTATAAAAAATACCGTTTAGAAACTACCCGTTTCAATTTCTATAGATTCTATTGCATATTTTGGGTATGTCTTGGCGAGGATCATGATGGGCCAAAATTAAAATCTTATTGAGTAATGTGGCTAACAACAACTATTTTTTTTTTACCCAAATTTGATGAAGCGAAAGAGGTTTTAAAGGAGATTCTTAGCTTTCCTTTGATATAAATTATGCTTTATTTTGAATTTAATAAGTAATTATTATTCATTTTTCTATTCAAATTACAACTAAGATCTGATTGATGGTGATTTAAAACATCTATGGCTTTTCAAAGCAATTGCGTCACATTTTGAATCCAAAACATGCATCATTCTATGTTTTGGAATACTATAAGTTAAAAAAAAAAATGAATTTCATGAAGTTTGACCAAGTTAAGATTAGTCCGGACATATGAGTTTTTATATTTTTTAATATAATTAATTATTTACTTGGAAAAAAAATTGCCGAAATATGCATCAGATCGGGGCATGGGTCTTTTACTTATATCTAAAATCTTATAAAAAAATATTATCATTTTATTGTGGTTAGGGTGGTCAGACAAACACCTACTTCTTATTTTTTCCATATTTCAAATTTTCACCAAATAGATATATATTTTTTTAAAACAAACCTAGTAGTTTAGAAACTACATTCAATTTGCTGCACATTCTATTCTTACATATTTTTGAAATAATATAGATAACTTATTCAAACTTTTACGTCAAGTTGCCTAACTCTGATTTTTTTTCACTTAAGGGCCTATTTTTTCCATTATGATCCTGCACATACCCCACAACACGATCAAATCTTCACGCGGACCTCTAAAACTTCTGGTAGATGATCAAGATACTCTAAAATATAAACACTTTAGTCCACAACAACTGATCTTCAACGTACATAACAAGATGCCTTCATGACCTACATAGTTCCATTGGGACCCTAGAACACTTTCTTTTACAATTTTCTTAATACCCTTGACATATACAACCTTCAATACACCAAATGCTAATAGTGTTGACATCCATGAAAAACACATATTAGCAACACATCCACAACATCCAACAATCTCCCCCTCTGGCATTGATGGCAACATATGATGTGAAAAATACCATCAACCCAACACACTTGCTTCTCGTTAGATTCTAACTCTTCTTCTCAAGTGTTCTTCTCCCACAAGGCTCTTCTCCTCAAAATATTTTTCACATTGCACTTCTCCCCCTTTGACATTAATGGAAAAGGTAACCATGACCTTTCCATATACACACTCTAAACCACATATGTGCACATCTAGCTACTCCCTTGAGTAGCAACCATGGAAACATCAATCCAAATCAGAATATAGTAATGAAGCTCACATATTCATGCAAGTAAATGCATCTTTTAGTTCTTATCAAGAGGGGTAATCACCCCTAGAATTCCTTTGAGATACTCAAAAGTATCCTTCGGCAACAACTTAGTAAATATGTCTGTAATTTGTTCTTTGGTAGGAACATACTCCAATCTGACTTCTCTTTCACTTACTTTCTCCCTCAAGAAGTGAAATTTGATTGATATATACATTTGGTCTTAGAGTGTAGCACCGAATTCCTTGAAATATTTATTGCACTTGAATTGTCATAGTATATGGCAATAGGCTCTTCATATATCACCCTAATATCATTTAACATTTGTTTCATCCATATCACTTGAGTACAGTTATTTGCAGAAACAATATATTATGCTTCAATAGTAGATAAAGAAATGGAATTCTACTTTTTGCTCAACCAAGACACCAACTTCTTCCCCAAGAAGAAAGCACCACCACTAGTACTTTTCCTGTCATCTACATCTCCAGCCCAATCTGTATTAGTATATGCACTCAAAATGAGATCATCATCCTTTGGATACCAAAGTCCAAAATTAACTATTCCTTTCAGATATCTGAAGATTCTCTTAACAACAGTCACATGTGATTCTTTTGGATCGCCCTGAAATCTACCAATCATACATACAACATTCATAATATCTGGTCTAGTCTGGGTTAAATAGAGCAATCCACCGATCGTTGACATGTATCTAGTTTGATTCGCGTTAGGAGAATCATCATTCTATGTCAACTTATATCCAGTTACCATGGGAGTACCAACAGGTTTTGAGTCTTCCATCCCAAATTTCTTTAGTAGCTCTCTCACATATTTGGACTGAGATATGAAAATTGCCTTATCTAAATGGGTAACTTGCAATCCTAGAAATAACTTTATCTCTCCAATCATACTCATCTCAAATTCACCCTTCATCTCATCGGAAAGCTTCATACATAGATTTTCATCTCCTCCAAAAATGATGTCATCAACAAAAACTTCTATAATTAATTCTTTATCATGATCCAATTTGAAATATAAGTTGCTATCAGTAGTACCTATAGTGAATCCAAGCTTCAGTAAATATTTGTTCAATCTAGCATACCAAGCTCTGGGAGCTTGATTAAGTCCATATAGAGCTTTCTTCAATCTGCAGACCATATCTTCCTTGTCATTCAGCTGGAATCCATCTAGTTGTTCAATGTATACTTCTTCCAGTTCTCCATTTAGAAATGTTGACTTCACATCCATTTGATAGACTTTATAGTTCTTATATGAAACATAAGCAAGAAATAATTTAACAGCTTAAATTCTGGCAACAGGGGAAAATTTTTCTTCAAAATCAACACCTTCCATTTGAGAATACCCTTTACATACCAGTCTTGCTTTATTCTAGACCACTTCACCTTGTTCATTCACCTTGTTCTAAAACAACCATTTAGTTGCAATCACATTTTTTTCTTTAGGTCTGGGAACAAGTGTCCACATGTCATTCTTTTCAATCCGTGTCAGCTCTTCCTTCATAGCTTCCATCCAGTATTCATCTTGGCAGGCTTTAGTGACATCTTTAGGTTCAATATTAGAAATCAAACAATACTCTTATGCAATATTTCTTCTAGTTTGCACACCTTTACTCTTATCTCCTATAATTTGACTTTCAGAATGATTTAGCTTTACATACATTCGAGTTTTGGGACTTTCAAGAGCTTTTGGTTCTTTTGATCTATCTTCTGCACTTGCACTTGTCTATGCTTCCTGACTTGATTTACTAGAACAAATTGAGGTTGCTTTACCAGAACATATGGACTAATATGAAGTTGGTTCTGTTTCTGAGAATTCTTCCCTTGGCTTGTATTGTCTTCATCTGAATCATAACCATAATATCTGGATGATTTGGCAGAGTCCTCATTGACTGACATTTACACTCTCAACCATCTTTCTCAGTCTTCTGTTATAGCACCGGTAGGCCTTGCTTTTAGTAGAGTAACCTAGAAATATTCCTTCATCGCTTCTTGCATCAAAGTTTCCTATATCATCATCTCTCTTGATATAACATTTACTTTCAAAGATCTTGAAATATTTAATAGTAGGCTTATAACCAAACCATAGCTCAAAAGGGGTCTTACCAGAATTACCATTAACATTTACCCGATTTAAAGTATACATAGCAATGCTTACAGCTTCACTCCAATCGATCTATGGAACATTTCCTTTTATCATCATTGTTCTAGCAGCATCCAAAATTGTTCTATTCTTTCTCTTTGCAACTCCATTCTGTTGAGGGGTTCGAGGAGAAGATAATTGTCTTTTGATTCCATGTTCTTCACAAAAAGAGTTGAACTCCCTAGAGGTGAACTCACCACCTTTGTCAGATCTCAGAAATTTTATTTTCAGACCTTTCTCATTTTCTGCCATAGCCTTGAAACTTTTGAAATTTTCCAGTGCTTCACATTTTTCTCTTAAGAAAGAAACCCATATCATTCTAGAGTAATCATCGATAATCAACATAAAGTACCTTTCTCCATGAATACTTCTGACTCTAGAGGGACCACAAAGATCAGTATGTAGCAGCTCCAGCAAATCATTTGAATTAAATTGTTTGCTTTGGAAGGAAACTCTAGTCTATTTACCCATCTGACACTCCTTAAAAATTGTATTAGCATGCTTCACTAACTTAGGTAGATATCTTACTACTTGAGTGGAACTTACCTTGACAATGTTATCAAAATTTACATGACACAACCTCCTATTCCACAACCAGCTTTCATCTACTTGAGCAATTAAACAACTCCCAGTAGCAGTATTCAGGTCAAAAATATTACCTTCTATCTTTCTACCTGTAGCAATCATATTGCAAGAACTTCCACATATCCTGAATCTTACATCTTGGAATTGTAGATCATAGCCTTTGTCCACCATCTATCCAACACTCAAAATATTGTGCTTCAGACCTTCAACATAAAGAACATCATCAGTGTTATGCTTACCACCAAGACAAATAGAACCTCTGCCATGAATCACACCAACATTGTTGTCTCCAAATCTTACAAAACCACCATCATACTTCTCTAGACTTACAAATTTGTCTTTATCACCAGTCATATGATGTGAGCATTGACTGCCAATAACCCACTCATCCTTTTCTTCAACTCAGGCTGCAAGAGCTTTCTCATCTTTAGCAGATTCAATAGCCATAAGACTATTTTCAATGGTAGCAATGAAAACCCATTCATATTTATTTCCATTATCTTTATCAAAATCATCATCATTCACTGCTTCTTCATCAAAAGTAACATTTCTTTTGGAATCTAGAATTGTTAGGTGTAGATCTAGGAACTCTTTTAGGACATCTTTATGCAAAATGACCTATTTTACTGCAAGAAAAACATTTAATAGGAAACACTCCTTCATACTTATCGTTTCCTCTGCCTTCTTTCTTTACAATCACTGCTTCCAATTCTTATACCTCTCTTTATCTTCAAGTTGTTTCAATTCTTCATCATACTTGGATATATTTCTAGAACATTCTCCTAGACCATATCTTTGCTTGTTTCTTATAGATACAGTAGCCTTGAATGCAGATTCAATCTTTGGAATAGATTAACCAAATTCACTTAATTCAAAAGCAGCAAACTTACCAACCAACGTGTCTCTTGTCATCTTGGTTACTAATATGAGCTCTTCAATAGCATGAGCCTTCACTTTGTAGGAGGGAGGGAAGGATCTGAGTATCTTAGCCATAATTTCATCCTCATCCAGAGAACCACTAGCACATCTAATACCCATCACTATTTCATTTACTCTTTGCATAAAAGAAGTGATATTTTCATCTTCACCCATCTTCAAATTCTCATACTTTCCTTTCAAACTCTATAGCTTATCCATCTTCACCTGTGCATCTCCTTCATACAAAGTTTCTAGCTTCATCCAAATCTCATGAGTTGTCTACAGATCTATCACATTTTCCATCTCCGAATATGTTAGAGCACTCACTAAAGCTTTAATTACCCTGATATTATTCTTAGATTCTTTGATCTCATCAGCAGTCGAGGGACCATTCTAAGGAATAACATATGGATCTTTTGTGATCTTCCAAAACACTTCACCAATACACCATTTGTCACATTCCATTTTGAATTTCTATGGTGAGTAGTTAGTTCCATCAAATCTAGGACTGTCCTTCTTGTATGTTGCCATCTCGAATCACCTCAAGCTTTTAGACTTCTTCAGAGGAACCTACTCTGATACCAATTGTTGGAAAAACAAGGAAAAACAATTAAGAGGGGGGGGAGGTGAATCAGTTGTCATAGAAATTTAAACTTTTCAAACTTTGCTTAATTTAGTCTCAAATCTGATCAATAAGCAATTAACCAAAAACAATTAACACATCAGAGAGACAAAGAACACCAATATTTTTTATGTGGAAACCCTATTAGGGTAAAAAACATGGTGGATGTTAGTCCCCAATATTGTACCCTATTAAAACTATAATGAGAAATAATGGGAATGCACATGCATCTAGGCACACTGCCTAAAGCTCACTACTTAAATACAAAAGAGGACTCACTTTCCAAAGAAAGGTTTGGATTAAAACCATCCAAATTGTGAACTAAGAAAATAGCTTCTACACAAGCCTCATTATAGTTCTAGTTAAGCACAGGAAAACCTTCTTCACTCTACGCTCAAAATTCTTCACACTTCACTCAGTCTTCTTCAAACTCTACTCTGCAATCAAATGATATTCACACATACACATATGGGAGCACACTAAGCATACTTTACACCAATGAAACAATCACTCTTATATATCCGCAATAAGAGATTACATCAACAACTTAGTCGGCCAAAAAATTAAAGCATATTTACAATATCAACCCAAATTTACAATTGAATTTTCAATGTGAATCCACCAAGGTCGACCACAACAAAGTGGAGATCCAAATTAACAACTCCAACATGAAAATACTTTAATTAATTTCACCTCAAAGATTCACCACACATTACACCCATCATGTAGGCCAAGAATCTGAGAAACTAATCATACAGAGAAAATTTTTTGACCATGAGAACACTGATCAATCTGGACGTACCAAAAAGATAGAGCACGATCTTGAAACATCCAAGAACACCAAGAAACAATAGAGAGACATACACAACAACTAGAATTACCAGAATCACACAAACTTCACTCAGGAACACTGACAAAGACCACATAAATACTGTCAGATCACAACATGATCAAATCTTCATACGAACATCTAGAAATTTTGATAGATGATCTAGATACTCTAAAAAATAAACACTTTAGTCCATTGTAGCTAATTTTCAATGTAGATAACAATACACCTTCATGACGTACACAGTTCCACTAGGAACCTAGAACACTTTATTTTACAATTTTCTCAATATCCTCAACATATACAACCTTCAATACACCCAATGCTAATAGTGTTGACATCAATGACAACCACATATCAACAGCACATCCACAACATCCAACAAGCTAATATATCCCAAAGAGACAAATTAGCAGATGATTTATTTAACTGTTCCACCATGTTCAAGGGTGGCAGATTTAGAGATTTCTACTCCTTTTCTCTTGTTATAACAACTTCCCTTCGTGGCTGAGATTGTGGAACCATGACCAAGGTGCTAGGCACTGGGTTGGAAGGAATTTTAGGTTGTGGGACAATTGGCTTTCCTGTGAATCTCCTCTTTGAGAGAGTGTTGTAATCGAACTGTACTTGTGGTGTTTTAGATGTGGATGTATCATTGGAAAACACTACTTCTTCTTCTTCCATCCATGAGAAGAGTGTGTGGTTAGGAGAGATGTTTTCTTCTTTCTCTAGTGGCATCCCTTGCATTTGTGCGGTGAGAACTGTGTTGTCCATTTGCAAAGAGGTGTACACATAGCTTCCGGGGTCTGATGTTGTGGCTTGGTTGCGTTGCTCCACCA
The DNA here is from genome assembly GCA_007258455.2 of Sequoia sempervirens. Taxonomy (NCBI): domain Eukaryota; kingdom Viridiplantae; phylum Streptophyta; class Pinopsida; order Cupressales; family Cupressaceae; genus Sequoia; species Sequoia sempervirens. The sequence goes on from VDFB02017830.1 coordinate 50,596, forward strand.
CCTTTTGTTGTAGGTTGTCACACGGACAATTTTAGGGCATGTGTGAATTTTTGCAAGTGACGCACCAAGTGTTGGTGTCATCCACTAAATTATTTTTCTCCGCGGTCAACTCTCTGCTCGAGCTTAGGTTAGCGCTTTGCAGTGGAGTGGGTACTGGTCCACTATCTAATTTGTTGTTTGCACCTGTAGATTTGTGCGAGTGCTTCCTTGGAACTCTTTTTGTTGGTAAGAGGATATTTCACCTTGATAATTCTAGTAGGTAGGCTTCATAGGTATGGCCTGGTTGCACTTGATAATAGTTATCTCATTAACAATAGTTTGCAACACTTCCTTGAACTTGCTCATCTCCTCCTTTGAAAAGCTGGATGTAGAGGCAACATTTTGCAATGTGCTCGGATATGTGTACATGGATTGAGAGGAGCCAGTGCACTAGTAGAAAGCATCTCCTAAGCATGAAATGATATTTTTGGGAATATAGGAATAATGGGTTGAGGCGACAATTTCCCAGCGTCTATAAAATTATTCTCCGCTTTGACATCGATGCTATATGTGCTCAGAAGTGTGCTTCCACTAAGAGACTGGATCATCATGGAAATGTCAGGGTTGATAGATTTCAAATAGAACATAAATTCTAGATCATGCGACAGGTGGATATAAACTTGAATCCTCTGCCATCTGGTATGGAACTGGGCATTAAAGTCAGCCATGGCTTCGTACAGGGCCTGTTTTATGACCGACAACTGATAATATAGTGAGGATCAGTCTCCTTCATTTGAGAATCTTTGGTAAAAAGGATCCCTGAGCTCATCCCAGGTCATGATAGTGTTTGCTTGCAGAGTATGGTACCAATCTAGTGCCTTGCCTCTTAAAGAGGTGGTGAGCAACCTTAGCACTATATTTTGGTTTGTAACACCATCTACTAGACATACGTCTGCAACATCTTGCAGATGTTCGGATGGTGTTCTTGAGCCATCTCCGGTGAATTTAGGTATAGGATTTAGGGTAGAAACTAGGATAGCAGCCCAAACTATAGGTGCTACTAGTGTAACAAGAGGGCTTTTGGCGTCCCATGCCACATAATTTTTGTTAGCGGTAGGCAACATGGCTTGTAGAAAGGGAGGAGGAAGCAAAAACTTCACTAATTGGGTCGCAGGCTGTCCGTAATGGTGGTACTAATAAACCAAGATTATTTGTTGTTTGGGACCTAGTAATAGGTTGATGGCTCATACACCATTTTGAAAATTATATTCATTTAAGCTCAGTCCCACTAGGCATGCCAGGAGAAAGAAAAATTGTTGATGCCAAAAATTGGCAAGGTAATAGCCCTTTATGGGAAACACAGTTTATGGGGGACTTATTGCGCTAAACTAAGTAACCTCCAGATTTTTAAAGAAGTTGGATTCTTTTGTAAATGGGGTTTTGGAATGGGAAAAGGAAGCAGATATAAAAATAAAGAATCTAACTAAGGCGATGCTCCAAAATTTAGATAAAAGGCATGATAAACCTATCTTTTGGATATGATCTAAGGGCCCGCTTACGAATTTACCATGTCCTAGAATAACAAAAATTAGGGATTGTAGCATGAACAACTCATTCAATGACATAAAATAATATCACACCCATTTATTGAAAAGAAAAATCAAAAGACATGCTCTAAACTAGTAAACTTGGATTCAAATTATAGAAGTACGACAAATAAACCATTCAAACAATAATGGAATAGTGTAAAGTTCATCAATAACATAAGAAAATTGAAAGTCCGAACAATAGAACAGTCTGTGAGTTCTTGCAATAATCCAAACAATAAAAAGGCCTAGTCTCTCCAAAAATCCTATAATTCTAAAACTAGTGAAACTTGAAAAACATGTAGCATGTAATCTTTGAACTCTGAACCCTCTTTAGAAGCAAAGAGAAGTATATATAGCAAGCCTCCCACCACTAGCGAGACAGCGAATGAAAAGATTCAGAATCCTGAGTAATGATGTAACAACAATGATTACCCTCGACTGTTGCAACATAAAAGGTTCGAGCCATATCATGTGGTCACTCTCCATCCAAGTGCATCCCCTGCGAATGATGGTAGTGGTCCTACGCAAACAATTTTTAACTCCTCATATAGGCATTTAGAACATGTGGTAGCATATCACATCCCATAGTTCGCTTCATCCCTTGTCTTGAAGAAGCATGCACTAAAGAGACATGTGGTATCATTTCTTTGCCCATGGTTGATTTTTTTTTGTCTTTGTTGAAAGCCTGTGCTGAGATAACATGTAGCAAAAAGGTTCACTATAGATGCTGCTTGTGGGGTCCACCAAATCTTTATGCGAATAGGAGCTATGTGGCATGCAGGTGGGGACCGACGAGGAAGTGAAAGGAAGTAATCAAAATAACCCATAGTGAAGACACGTGGGAGCATTTTAGGGCCTGATAGAAGAGCAACGAGAAAATTCCTTGAGAGAGCGATGAGCGCACAAGTGGCATAGGTCATGATGATTATCAAAAAGGAGTTGATGATATTCATTTGAAGGCATGGGTCAATACTCAGCCCTAAAACAAAACTCGAAGGGAGCATGGTGAATTTGTATTCACAATAACCTTGCATGAAATTGTGGATCCTCAACCAATAGAGAAGGCCTCTATTTATAAGGAAGAAGGGTTGAAGAGTGAAGAATGGGGAGAATGTGGGATTAAAAATTGGACCAATGGCATTGTGCCACTTGTCAACATGCTAATGAGTCTAGATGATATGTGCTGACACATGTGTGAGCGCATCTTGGGAGATGGGATGTGTAAGAGGAATGAATGCCAAGAGGTGGCTTGTATAAGAGGAGGTGTAAGAGCCCTTAATGCAAAGGTGACTCAAAAAAAAGGACATGTAAGAGCCTTTAATGCCAAGGTGGCTCATAAAGAGGACAAAAGTCCTTTGGGAGGGAAAAATCAAGTGGGTGGAATATTCAAAGAATATGTCATTTTTGAATGAAAATAGGGTAATTTAGTAAATCAAATAAACTGATTTACATGTGCAACTTGGTTAGTTGACCATAGTTGACTTACCCTAGGGTGGAGTTAAAAGCTAGAGGAATGGGGGATTAGTGATAGGAGTTAATTAATCTAGGATTAATTAACTTAAGTGAAATTAGTTGATTTATGACATTTGGTTTAAATGCTGGGCTTTATTCAAATCAAATGAGAGGATGTTATAACTTTAGGATTTTAATCAAATAAATTGATTTATTTATTTAGAGGAAGAACATTAGAGTTTTAATTAAATATATTACAGGGTTTATTTAATTAAATGAAGAACACTAGGATCGACAATGATGAAATGATCTGATAAAGTTCATTATCTGATTTAAGGAGGAAATTTAATGAATTTAATTAATTAAATAAAGATTATTCAATTAACTGGTTAGTGTGGAAGTGATTAAGGAAGAATCAGTGTTAGTTAATCAAAATCAAGTGCATGATGTCAATTAGGATATTTTGAGTGTCTACAGTAGTGATTGTAAAATATATATATATATATATATATATATATATATATATATATATATATATATATATATATATATATATATATATATATATATATATATATATATATATATTTAACACTAGGGGAAAGGTACTAGTAGTTGTTATAGCTAACTTCACATGCCCTAAGCTCCTAAATGGTATGTTAGATTTCAACAACTTTTCTTGGGTTTCTTTGTATGTGACTTAAGAGCTTATAGCTATTGGTTCAACTTCTGGGTAGTTACGATAAACACGTGAACATTTTTTATGTACAAAAAGGGTCAAAATTTATCATTTCAGGTTGACGTCTGATAAATATTCTTTAGTGCCCAAATAATTGTTCGCTTTCACCACCACAAAATTTGCACAGTTGCTCTAATACATATGCACAATTGGCTCAGTAATCATGCACTATTGGTAGCACTAAAATTGGACAACTCCTCCAATTAAGTACCTTTTTTGTAACTACTGGGTATAAAGTGGAAAAATATTAGTACATTTGAAAAAAATCAGTGTGTTTTTAATTAGCATGTATCAATAAATAGTTATTGGAACATATGTGGTAATTGGGGCCTTTCCCCTAGAGTAGTTTGTGTTTTTAATTTATTATTTTCTTATTTGTATCATTTTATTGCTTATAGTAGGTTTTTGTATTGAATCATTTCCCTAGAAGAGATTGAATGTCCCCTCTTCTCTTTCTAGAACAAAATAAAATTTCATGCTTCAATGGGAAGAATATGGAATTTTATCAAATTATGTGTCCATACATTAAATATGTTTATTATCTATTTAATTTTAAATATTTTGAGAAAGTATTTGTATATCTAAGTATCAAAAAGGGTTTAATTAGACTTCTACCTAAGGGGAGGAGTGAAAACACTAGTTCTAGCTGGAGATCCATCATCATATTACATACTTCTTTCAAAACTATTACTAAGGCATTGGCTATATAAATAAAACTTGTGGTGTAGGGAATTATGAGTCTCAAAGAAACATATTTTCATGGGGGAAGATATAATATTAATATTATGGTTTCAACATGGTAAGCTAGTAAATAGGCCCACTGTTCATTTCAAAATGCTTTGTTGGTCAAACTAATTTTGAAAAATATTAGGACATAATATGCTAGAATTTCATTCTTGAAATGATGTAATGGCTTGGTTATCCCTCAAATTCATTCTCATGTTGAAATAATTATCAAATATTCCAATGCCTACATGTTGGTTAGTAGCTCTATATCTTATCTATTTCATTTTGATGAATCCGTTGGATAAGGTTGTTCTCTATCACCCCTTTTATCCTCATTTTTTATGTTTACAAAATATAAGTAATTGCAAATTATATCAAGTCTTTCCATCCCTTAAAATGATATTATGATTTTGTTTAGACTAAATGGAATGGTTTTGTTGTTTGTAGTCTAGATTCATTCCTTAGTGTCATTGCTTCTTACTTAAATTTAAAAGTGAGCTAGGAAAGATATATTTTGAAACTGAAGAAATTAGTTTAATTCATAAATGGATCATTAGAGTTGTTAATGGTGATGAACCATAAATTTTCTTACTACGACATATACCTATTGTATTTATTATTAATGAGAGATAATAGAATGTTAATTGGTTGGACAATATTCTCCTTGCACCATATTGTTGTATTAAATATTCCTTTCCTACTCAATCCATTTAGAAAGCATGAAAAATACAATGTAAATTTTAAATTAGAGGGATTATTCATTACAACATGGATTTAGCTTTTCCTCTTTCTCTATATGGTGAAATAAACTTATTAATTATCAAGAAAAACCATTAGCCATCTTGTTTCCAAGTCAATCTTGCATCAAATTTAACAATTAAATTATGCATTTTGGCACCTTGGAATTCAAGGATTGGCATTATATTAAGTGTAATTTAGTCATAAATATTGGGTCAAGTTAACTGCACAAATCTAGAAGCTCAAAGTTGATTTGTATGTCCAACAACATGCTTGAAAAATATTATGTACAATTTTCTTATTGATGATATATAAAAAAAAATTACACATTAAATCAATAAAATGTCTCTCTTTCCATGTAGATGAAACTATGAAAGACTTATTCTAGGGCTAGACATGTTTTGTAAAAAATTGGTTCAATATTTTAAAAAATTACATACTTTATTTTTTCATCATTTAAGTTTGAAAGTGGCTTTATTTGGAATGGGTTTGAAGAATAATGTGGTTGTTGATTAATATCGGTATGTTTTTTATAAAAAGGAAGGTTGCTAAACAGAAAAACCAAAAAAGGGATTAATATAGGTATGTTATTGTCTTCCATTTATCAAGAATTAGATATTCAACTATATTTCTAATTCTTATGTTCATGTAGAAATCATAATTTGAAGACTTTATAATAACCATCTCTTCAAAAATATTTCATTATCCTCTCCATTTCTGGTAATGTTCAAGAAGAACAAGATTTCCTTCCAACTAAAACAATTTAATTACCAATTGTTAACTCTAAATGTACGAACACATTGTTAACAAAAAAAATATGAAACAAATAAACAACAAATTTACATGATGTACAACCTTAAAAATTGCTATAATAATAATTGATACTAAAATTGTTAGTATGTAGATTTCTGGAAAAAACTATGTACGAATTTTTACATAAACATTTCATATCATACTTTATGATCCATCATCAGGATGATGAGCACACAGTTATTAACTACTAGCACTTGCACCAGAGGGGGTGCAAGGGTTATGCCAATAGAAAAATATAGAGAAGTAAGAAGGGGAGTGACATGCAATTTAGCACTTGTATGGACATCATTAATAGAACAAACAATTTTCTAATCTCACAATAGAAAATAGACATTACAAGATGGTAATAGGTAAATATACAATGTTTGAATCTCAATAATATATACAAAACATGAATAATTACACATTGTTTGTAATATATCATTATAGTAGTTGCCCCTAGTTTGTAGGAGTATACATGAAATCTAGTGGGTGGATGCATGGAATAAATGAATTGGTGAATGGATAGGTGAGGTATGGAAAGGATGGGAGGTAGTGTCATTTGGAGTGTGTGTCGTTATTTGAAGAATACTTGTGTAATGGTGGTGCAGTGAATGATAACGATCCATATCAAGAAATTTACCATAAACAAGTGTTAAGTTTACATTGAATGTCATCCAAGATCAAGATGATTTGGGATGTGGGTGGCATTGAGTGAACATGGATTTGATAGATGGTCCATGGATGAATCGATTTAGTTTTGATAAGGTGGATGGAGTGTTGGATTTACTATGGATGGGGTAAGATGCGTGTACCTATTTTGGTACATGTAGGTGTTTTTTTTTTGCAATCTCATCGAGATGCAGACATCGTGAGTTGGGAGCCATCAGAGTCCTTATGACAAAGTGTTGCTATCAACACATGGTTATTCTGAGCAATTTATGTTTGTGTATGTTGACGGCTAATGGTTTGGATTTTTTTTTTTCTAAACTTGGGAGGTGAGCAATGGTAAGTGGATATGGAGTTTCGTTTGGGGAAAACTTTGTGCATATGTCTTGTAGGCCATTTTTGTAGCTTTCCTATGCACTATTGGACTTTTTTTTATGGAAGAGCTTCCTTTCTTGATTTTTTCCCCATAGTTTCTTTGACTAATAGAGGTTTATAGGGATAATTTTGTGTTGTATTTGGGCATGTGCAGGGTCATCATGGAAAAAGTAGGCCCTTAAGTGGCAAAAAAATCCGAAAAATTAGAGTTAGGCAACTTGACGTAAAAATTTGAATAAGTTATCTATATTATTTCAAAAATATGTAACAATAGAATTTTTAGAAAATTGAATGTAGTTTCTAAACTACTAGGTTTATTTAAAAAATAAAAAATCTATTTGGTGAAAATTTGCAATTTCAATGTAGTAGTACTTAAATTTCAGGGAAAAAATAAGAAGTATGTGTCTGTCTGACCACCCTAACCACAATAAAATGATAATATTTTTTTATAAAAGTTTATACATAAATAGAGGACTCATGTCCATATGTGATGCATATTTTTTTGTAATTTTTTTCTAAGTAAATAATTAATTATGATTTTTTATCACAACTTTTAAAAATATAAGCAGCGTATGTCACGACACCTTAACTTGGTCAAAACTTAATGAAATTCATTTTATTTTTAATCCTATATTATCAGAAGCATATAATGTGATGCATTTTGATTCAAAAATGTGATTGAAAGCTATAGATGTTTTTCAATCAGCCTATCAATCAACACTTTAGTTGTAATTCAAATAGAAAATGAATAATAATTATTTATTAAATTCAAAGTAAAGCATAATTTATATTGGTGGAAAGCTGAGAATATCCTTTAAAAACCCTTTTCATTTCATCAATTTTGGGTAAAAAAAATTCATTAGCCACATACCCTACAAATACTCAACATATTGCCACTTTTTGGCCCATCATGATCCTACACATACCCATTTTATGGTATCCATTTGAATATGATTTGTCCATTTTTTCTTTATTTTCCCCTTTCTTTATTTTGGTGGATGGGATGGTGCGTGAATCATGGTTGAAGTTATGAATTGTTGTAGCATTGACAACGGTTTTATCATAAGGACTCTACAGTCTCCCAAATGTTGACTCTTTTTTTGTAGAACATATACATGTACATTTAGGAGTACAAATCTCATGGGTAGATGGATGAGTAGGTGGTATATGGATATGGTATATTGGAGGTTTGGATTCTTGATCTTGAATTTGCGTGGTGTTGACTTAAATATACTTTGGTTCATTTTCTTGACATGTATCAATTTGATAGGATGGATTGTATGCAAAGGGGGTATATTCTATTGAATGTGAAAGGGTTTGTATATCTCCTAAAAATGAGTAATACTTTGGGAAAATTCATCATCTTGGAGCAACCATTGTAGGAGTATATGATTTTGGAACAACCACATGCATGCAATTGCAAATGCAGTGTAAGCATAGAAACAATAATTTGTATGTATATCAATATGGTAAGTAGAAGATAAAACAAATATAGCTTTCTTGAGAGAGTTATGTGTTAGTGTATATGTACCTATACTAATCATAAAGAGAGAAGACGTAGTCAAAGCTCTTCTTTTTTCATGATTATTGTGTATGGATTATTCTTCATTCTTGAGTATCGATTAAAGGAAAATGGTGGGTTGATCCTAAGTCAATGTATTGATTTAACTCTAGATATAGCTGTAAAAGTTAATCCTTGTATTTTTTTTTTACCTATATCGATTGTTGCTCTTTCGATCGTCAATCCTTGGGATTTATGTATTGTGATCACCCATGCACTACATAGTGGTAACTGCCTATGAGCACCTAGAGATATAGGTGATATAGGAATAGTTTTTGGAGCATGGATACTCCAAGGTGGGCCATTGTAAGTATCAAATTTTACTACCACATATAATGGTAAATATGGTGGTTTGGAGCTTTCTGTGTATACAATATCTATAGCCTCTCCAAGAGAACCATTTACAAGGCCTGCTTGAGTCCATAGGTTTGTAGTTAGCATGATGTGCTGGCCTCTACATAGGAGGAGTTCATGGGGAAGCTTGTCAACATCATTGTCAATCTTTGATGTTGTGGTTGTTTTTTATTGCAATAATAAGTGCAATAGTAAGATTTAATAGTTGTATCATTTTTTTGTTATGTATTCCAACTAAGTCATTGGTTGGGAATAGGTGCATTGCTAGGTCAAAAGACTTGTTTTCTTTGTGTGATAGCTCTTTGTTTGTGTGACGCATTAGTACCTCCCAATCTTGTTCACTTGGCTCTACATTATGGATGTTTTGTAGAGTTCTTTGAAAGCCAATTTGAGCTTGTGTGTCCCCATGTTGTCGAAATATTTTTTCTAGTGTGACAATAATAGTGAATTGTTCCCAAAGGGCTTTCACATATGTGTGGGTGGCATATATAGGTTTTTCCATAATAGGGGGTAGTTGTGCAAAGTTTCCTACAAGAATGATAGATCTTCCACGGAAGCACAAGTGTTGTTGGTGGGGGAAAGCCTCGCGTAGCCTAGAATCAATTTGCAAGAGTAATTTTGGGCCTATAAAGCTTAGTTCATCAATTAGGAGGTATTTTATGTGCTTCATGCTATTTTGGAACATTGCAAGTGACTGACCCTTCAACGGTTGCATTTCCTTGATTGGAATCTTCAAGGCTGAATGTATAGTTGAGGCATGTATGTTGAATGTTGCAATTCATGTAGGAGCAACAACAAGGAGTGGGCTATGTTCTTGTGGTACTAAATTGGAAAGGGAGTGTTTAATGCAATGAATAAGATAGGATTTCCCTACTCCTTTTGTTCCTTATATGATCATGTACAACGGTTTTTTGATTTTACAAGAACTACAGTGGTCCACAACAAGTGTCAGAGTGAGTTGTTGTTTGGGAGAGAGTGGATATGGGAGGTCATTAAACTCAAATGTTGTTGGGTTGTCATTTTGGTCCACCTTATTTGTGCATATGAAATGCTTTGCAGTTTCATGTAACACTTGAGGTATTGTATGGGAATTCCACTTGTGGCAATTTTCAAAGTCACACCTTCCAAGCATATCAAGGGAATTAAGATTTCCACTAGTACCAAGACCCAATTGTGACAAGAAATCCCATTCATTCAATTGTGTTGTATTGCCTATATTGTTTTCATCTTCTGTTTTGTCTTCCTCTTCTTGATTTACTTCTTCATCAACTATACGGTCAACATACCACACATAATATTTATGTATATTCATCTCCTTCCAATTTGCAAGAATTTTATCTTTCTCGATACCAATCTTTGCTTTAATGTTATGAAATTTCTTGTAAAGAAGTAGTTCGCCCCAACAAAATGTTTCAAAATGTTTTGAATCCTCCTTTGGAATAGCAGTAAATCAAGGGAAGACATTGATAATTTCCTTTTGTTTCCTTTCTTTCCACTTGTAGTCTTTGCAACTTGATGAGAATGAGAATGATCATGCAGATTCAAGTAGTATTACTTTCTCAATTTGAGGAGGATGTTGTGTGTATGTATGGATGTAAGTTAGCTCCAATGTATTGTCATTTTGGTTGGTCTAAATTCCTTTGAAAACTTCTCTCCCAACATTAAGCACCATAAATTCATGATTGCAAACAACAAGGGGCAACTTTTGCAACATATGGTATGTTTCTTGTGCACCTATATCACGACCAACAATAATTTCAGACATGAATTTTTTGTATGCTGCAAGTGCCTTGTCTTGGGGTGCTTGTTTTTGGCATATGCGTGTCAACACATCAAGGCAGCTTGCATATTTTCTTTTTGCCTTTGTGACATATTTTGCAATGTATTTTATAACTAGTGTTTTTGAAAGCATGGGTTGACAATCCATATTGGCCCTCCATATGTAAAGCATTTTTGGACTATGTATATTCAACCTATCATCATTACGTGCAGGGAATTTTTTTTTTTCCCATCTTCATCATTGCATAACAAAAAGCTGGCACATTCGGGCCATGGTGCACTATAGCGACACTCCATTTTGTTTCCTTTCTTACAAAGGAAGGTTGATTCTGAACACTTGGTGTGTCTTTGGACACGATTACGTAACTCTTCATAGTCAGTAAGTATGTTTGTAGCAAATATTTCAGGTGTTGTTATTAAGCATGAGTCATCTTGCAAAGGCTGATGGAATGTGTTGCTTTTGTCTCCTAGATTTCGAGGATTCCAAGCACTAACATATTTGTCAAAGAATGATTTCACTATGTCTACGTCAACATGATTTCTCCAGTCAATTTTGTCCATGTTTGGTGCACCCTCAAGACAAAGGAAGTCGTGTACATGTGTAGACCCTTGATGTTGCCACTCATATCTATACCAGTAGTATGTTGCACAATAGAGCTTCTCTAAGACTTCTTCACGAAATGATGTGAATCTTTGATGCAAGTATAAGGATGTGGTATGTGGGTTCATAACAATGTTATCTATGCAATCTTTATTGTTTTGTGATGTTTGAGTTGCCCCCTTTGTAAATAGTTGATGTAAGTCAGACCAATTGGTATCTGCAGCACTTAATGTGAAGAATAGTGTGGGGGAGCCTATTTGGATGATCATGTTTGAAAATTCACCACAACATTTATTCCAATATGCTCGTGTGCCTCTAAGGGATGATCCGTAATGCATCAACTATTCAGCTAGTTTAGTGTCAGGCAACGTTTGTATATGGTGATGAAGGCTGTCTATGGTGATTGGTATGCAGACCTCAACATTTTTCTTAACAAAAATGGAGGCAACATCTTGGCTTTGGTGGCGCATCAATAGGTTCAAGACAAAATATCTAAACCTTGGATGCCTTTCAAATCTATTATCATGAAACCTTATTAGGTGCAACACATATTCATGCATTTCAACTTGTCTATAGCGAGGTTGTAAATGTAATGCACTACCATTAGGAAACAAAGAAGGAAAATCCATGTCTAGAAGTCCTTTAGTATTGTATTCATTAACTGGTGATGACTCAAGTGTCGACCAATCTACAATGGTACGATTGTGATCTATAACTTGCAATGTTTCTCTTACGATTTCTAGTTCATGGCATTTATTTGGTAGCCTAGCCATGAAGGATGAGGAGCAATGAATTCCGTGTCAGGTGAATCCTTGTTAAATTTTGATGCACTATTTGGTGCAACAATATTGTCATTGTCAACATTAATGTTATGAAGCATACTGGACATGTCTGTATTTGTATCAAGGAGCTCTCCAAGAGATGCAAATTCCACCTTGACATCTTCGTAATATGGGTCATATGTGATTTTATATTTTAGTGCAGCCCACACACGATGTCTACTTACGTAGCAATCATAATGGTCACCTCTTGTATTGGTTCTTCGAACAACCAACACATCCAAGTTTGCAATTTGATGTGGCAAGTATTTTGCTATAGTTTTGATATCTTGCGGGAAAAAAATTGTGTGCCCACTATATTTGTATTGGCCTCCATGAGCATTTGTTACTTGTATTATGGGATTGACTCATGCTATAAGAATTTCTTCAACCTTTGTTAGTGTTTGCAACTCATACGATTGTACTCCTGGGTCCATTAAATTAGATGCTGAGAAATGATGTTTTCCTGTCTCACGGAAGCATCTAAAACAAACTAGACCAGTTTGTGTTGCATTGGTATGGATTCCTGGGTAGCATTCATGGAAAATTATGCAAGTTGGCAAGTTTGATAGTTTATCTAATCTTGAACGAAATCTTTTTGAAGCTTCTATAAAGTTTTTTTTGGAAAGTGGTAAGCTTGTGGAATAATTTTGATGAGTCTGCATTGTTTGGTCTGTGCACATTGACCAACCTATTTTGGAAGTGTTTTCAGTTTGGGATGCACATTCATATGGTTCAATATTGTGTTGGTTTGACTGAAAGGAAATTGGTGCATTCATTTGTATTGCATGTTTTCCTATGCATTGGAAATGACGACGAATGTTGATTTCTTGTTTATTTTGCATATAGTAGTTATGAATTCTTTTACGAGATTGGATGCTTTTAGGGGTAGAGGTTGCCATCTGTAAAGGAAATATGAACTATAATTATGAAATGAAAAATTACAAATACATACAAAATTAAATAAGCTAAACATTAATGTTACGAGTTCTTAGATCATTATATTCTTTGAGAAGTAGTTGAGATACAATTGGTATGATATATACATGAGTAATTTGGTGGAAGAGGTAATCACAGTATTTTCATAACAACAATATATTCAATATACATGTTATTTTGAAATTCCATGTATGGAATCAAAAGTATAGAAAGTATACAATATAAGATGTTACAAAACTTTATATACATTGCATAAGTGCTTGAGGTACATCTAAACACTAGCAATATGACACATAGTAGTGATTCCACCCAACATGAGAAAATTCTATGCAACAAAATTTAGCTCGTTGACCTTTGTGATTGTTGATTTTACCCGTCCTTGAGCAGCACTTGAATCATACGAATTTATGATTGTGAAGATAAATTGCTTGAATAACACTCCTTTGACTATGGTCTCAGCTTAAGTTTCAGTTTTAGAATTGAATTGTAGCATGTATAAATTATTTGCAGACATTCCACGAAGCTCGGTGCCTGGTTCTTCAAAAGAAACATCCCATAATATTCTTGTATGATCTGTGAGCTTTAGCTGGAGTATGTATTTGTAGGTACATTTAGCAGTAGTAGCTTTGCACTTGGAACAATACCATGTTTGATCATCATTATGTACAACTTTCTTTTTACATTGTCTTCCATCTAACTCAAGGGGGCAAGATGGATAGCATAATGAATTTGTTTTTATGTATTGCACTGTTACTTTTAGAGTGCATTGGAAGGTTTTTTCACATTGGTAGTTTGCTCTTCAATATCAGCAATTGTTCTCCTCATAAGCATGAGCGGTGCATCCAATAGTTCTATATTCAATGGAGTGACATCAGTCCCATTCTATTCAAACCATGATTTGAGTTGTTATGCCTCCTCTATTCTTGGGTTTACAAATAGGTGGGTGCTTGCCAACATGCTTATGACCTTGCCATTATACTCAGTGACACAACCATTTTTTATTGCAAGTACGACCACATGTTTTAAGTGATACATCTCTTGCAGTTTCTTTCCTTCCTTTTCAGTTGTTGGATCCCATAAAGTAATATTAATTGTTGATGAATAGGTATCTATCAATTTTATGCTCCTTCGAATAACTTCAATCCCATCCCTCCTCCTTATGGTTGAGCTTGGGTCCACACATATGACTATTCCAATAACATCAACAATGATATTATTGTTCAATTATAAAATGTCCTTGAAGGGTGTGAAAGAGAACTGATGTCTGGGAATTGCAAGGTCATCTTCTAAGCAAGAAATTTTGGATTCCTTGACTAAAGAAATTTCAAGCTGGCTATTTAGTTTGTTGTACAACCTATTAGCTAACTTAATAGTTCCACCAGATATTGTATATACTTCTCCAAAATGTACATTCATGTAATGAAGGTTTGCAACTTCATTAAAGAAAGTCACTTTCATTTCAGTATGCTCACAATCAATAATATCGAAAGAGAGGACCTACCCTTGTCCCTTCTATGTGTTGAAGCTGTGCATCTACTTTTTCATGGTAACACAACCCTTTATAAGCCACCTTGTCTGAAATGGATTCAAATTTCTAATAGGCGTAATATTGGACATAAGGTCTTTATTTTTTAGGGACGAGCATAACCCAAAAAGTTCCCTTTGAGTAGGTGGCTTTGGTACCATAGTAGTGTTATTCATCCTTGTAGATGGAGCAGTTGAGGTTGTAGAATTTACTTGATGGGCTTGCTCTTCAAATAGGTAGGCAGGTTGACCAATAATGTCATGTTGCAAACATGTGATCTTTAATTTGGAGATGACTATCCACCTATTAAGATAAAATGAGTAAGTATTTTGAGTACGAAAAAATGTGGCATAGTGGATAAGCGATGCTAAGCTACAAGTTGTTAATTGGAATTTTGTAGAAGGGCATGCAAATATTGTGGCTCACCTTGAATTGAAAAGAATAGGGCAACTGTATCCTATCAGTTTGAGTATAGATCCCTTCTGGAGTTCTTTAGAAGCTATGCAATGGTTGTACTTTGTTGGGAGTGTTTCCTTCTACTTATGCACCCCATCAGAGAGCTCCACTCTATATAGATCAACCAATTTGAGGGCATGGCCAAACGATGCAATTTCTAATGCTTGTAGATAGGGATGCAAGTTTAGGTTTCCATCATTCATCATCTTGATTGCATTGTTAGTTAAGGAATATTTTGGCAGGAGAGGTGGTTGCGATACTATAGCACTATCATCAAGGCCTGTTGATGTGGCTTGTATTTGTTGGGTTTGTTGTTCAAGAGGTTGGTAGGTTGGCCAATGATATCTTGCTATAAACATGTGATTTATAATTCCAATATGACAATCCACCTATAAGTGTACAATGAAGAAGTATTATCAATAGGACGAGATGTGACATCATGGATTTCAAGAATGATAATCTATAAGTTTTGATTTTGGATATTGTAGCAAATCACTAAAATATGATGGCTCACCCTGAATTGCAAAGAATAGGGCAACTATATTTAATGAGTTTAAGTATAGAGCCCTTCTATAGTTCTTTAGAATCTATGTGGTGGTTGTACTATTTTGGAAGTGTAGCCTTCTGCTTATGCACCCCATTAGAGAGTTGTAGTATATAGCGATTGGTTGGTTCAGGCCCATGTCCAAACATTGAAATATCTATTGCTTGTAGATGGGGTTGTAGGTCTACGTTTCCATCATGGATCATCTTAATTGTGTTCTCAGTCAAAGAATACATTGTGACAAGAGAGCTAACTAGTCCTTGCAAAAGTAAATTGTAGGTGGCAACTATTACTTACATTAAATGATGTATAAAAACCATACTTTGTGAAGTATGAAATTAATATGCTCTATAGCCAACAAAATATACCTAACTAATTTGATAATATTTGAAAAAGCCACAATGTTTTTGAATGTGACCATGCAAGTAGTAGTTTAAATAAAAGTGTGTATACAAGTTATATAGAGTTAAA
Organism: Sequoia sempervirens; assembly: GCA_007258455.2. NCBI lineage: Eukaryota > Viridiplantae > Streptophyta > Pinopsida > Cupressales > Cupressaceae > Sequoia > Sequoia sempervirens. Next base: position 66,703 of record VDFB02017830.1, read on the forward strand.
GCAGATTTAGAATAATACCTGTAAATGTGATTTTGAGTAGGTGTGTATATCAAAATAGTGGCCTTTGGAAGTTAGCTTGCTACATTTGTAAGGAAAAAAAAAGGAAAGTGTAGTGAGTAAAAAAAATAGTTCACACTATTAAGTAATCTAAGTAAATTGCAAGCACTATAGGTGTTTGAATCTGCATTCTATGGTAAAGGGACAAGAGGATACATGCTTTCAAACAAATGAATAGAACACTAGTCCGTTAATAGCAAGGGATAAACAACGAATGAACATACAATAAAATTAAAGAAAGCTAATTGGTTCGCAATCATGTTACTCATTTTTGGGGAGCAAAGGAATTAATAAACCTAACTATACTCTACACTCATTATGCTAAGTAAACAAGCCTAACACATTTAACCTATTATTGGAGAGCACAAATTTTATGTGGATTGTGTCCTGCTTGAGGATACGTTTATCATGCTTGAAGTGAAATTTGAGGAAAGGTTTGCAACACATTATATGCAAACTACTATTCTTAATTATATACAATCTAAGATGCTATTTGTTTTTGGATGTAAACATATGGGTCAAGTAAAGAGATACAAAACAAAAGCAAAAGTCAAGAATGAAGATGCAATATGATAGCAAGAGAACAAAGTAAGTGTATATATTTCTAAAGCAAAAAATGTGTTACATGGTATTGTAGTAGGTGACATATTGCATTTTTTAAAGTGAGGAAAAGTGCCTTGTTCATAGTATACTGGAGTTTACATTTGTTTTAGGGATTTACAAAATATCCAACTATCAATAAGTTGGTAAAAGCTGAAGTTACATGGTTATATCACATACTATATACATATTTATAGGGAGAACATATCTTAGACATGTATGATTCAAGTAATTCTGGAATGTTTCTTTAATGTAGATAGAACCACCTTGTCTATATAACTCATCCGCTTTCATTTCACGAAGGAAAGTACAAAAGGAACTCAACTTCTCACAAGTTGAATGGAACTCATGTACTGTTATTTCCATTGACTGAATGTCCAAATCCTGGACACTTTGCATGTTTTGAATAGTGTTCTTCACTTGTAGTAATTCAAGGCAACTAACTATAACATCATTGGCAAAATCTAGTATTTGGCTTGTAGAATTTCCATTTCCATTGATTGATGGTGTCGAGTTGGTTGACAACATAGGGCCACTGGAACTACTAGAGATGTCAATAATCTCCAATTCCATTTGGTTGACTTTGTTGAGTTGTATCTTATAACCTATGCTACAATAATTTTTTTTTTTTTGTTAGTGTTAAACACTACGCTGTAATAATATATGTGTTTTTCAGTGGTGATTTAAATAATTATTGTTAATATTTTTATTAAAAAAATAGTTATATATATTAAAATATAGTATTATTTAATTTTAACTATATATGTATATATTTAGAAGTCAAGTAATAATATTATGAAAATTTACATATATGTACATACATAATTTATATATTGCATAAATTATAGTATAATAATTATTCAAATAAATTTAGAATAAAAATGAAAAGAGATTTATGCATATAATTTATTATTTATATATTATATTTACTATATATTATAATAAAATAATTATTCAAATCTTTAAAATGAATTAATTTAAAAAAAAAAAAAACTAAATATATAATTAGACATTTATTCATTATTTTAAAAAACATCTAAAATAGTCATATTAATATTTTTCATTTATATTATTAAAATTTGTAAAACCAAATAATTTAAATAAGCTTGCTAATAAAAATAAATTTCCAATAAATAGATAGTAAGTAGTCATTAATTTTAACTATATATGTATATTTTTAAAAGTCAAATAATAAAATTATGAAAATTTACATATATGTATACATAATTTATATGTTGCATACATTATAGTATAATAATTATTGTTATTATTTATATATTATATTTAGTATATATTATAATAAAATAATTATTCAAATCTTAAAAAAAATTTAAAAATATTTTGAAAAACTAAATATATAATTAGACATTTATTCATTATTTTAAAAAAAATCTAAAATAGTCATATTAATATTTTTCATTTAGATTATTAAAATTTGTAAAACCAAATAATTTAAATCAGCTTGCTAATAAAAATAAATTACCAATAAATAGATAGTAAGTAGTCATTTAAATTTAAGTTCAAATATTAGATTATACCTAGATTATAGCTATCATTGCATTGCTTGCTTGATTGTGTACATTTTTTATACTACTACTCATAAGGGGTTTGGTTGGTAGCGAGAAAGTCTAAGGTCTTCTATCTATCCTAGAATAGACCCAACAACTCTTATTATAGCAACCAATTCTTGGCAAAAGGAATGAGCACATCATAAAGACCTCAATGACAATAGACAAGATCACATCATTAGGACTATACTAAATCAAACAATTCAACATCAAAAGTTTGACATAAACACATTATCTTTTATCATTTCTCAAATTTATCAAATTGGCTTTTCTAATACGATTGTAACTATTTATATTACTTCATCTTTTAATTAAAGTATCGTATAAGAAACAAAAACATGAATTATTTTTATGCACATTAAATTCAACCCTCAATCTATTTCAATAGAACTAAATCTTATAATACATATTAAATTTGTTAGAACCATCTCCACTAAATAAATAATAATCCATAGTAATGCTTTTCTCATTAATAAATACAAATTATTAATTATTAAATAAAATATGTACACTTAAAAGATAACCATAACAACAATATAATAAAATATGAAATAATAACTTTGTAAACATATACAAATAAAAAATTAAAATATTAAACCATTATAATCAAATGAATACATAGTTATAATATTCTTTTTCACTAAAAAAACACATAGTAAACCTGGGAACCATCTCCACCAAGTGAGCAACATACTAAGAATTATTTATAAGAAAATACAATAGCTAATATCCATTGATCAGATTTACTATCATATCAATATTAAAAGCCATGGAATTTTGTAGCCAAACCAACTAAAATTAGTAATTAATATATAAAAAGTATATATAATATTAATATATCTATTAATACAACTCATAGGGAGACACCTAGTAGTTGTATACATTCCACATTTGACTTGCAATATACTCCACGTTGATTTCCTTGTTCTTGTCATCGTGCACTATTCTATTTTGAAGGCTACATAAATTATACAATATAGTTTTTGTTCATATATATTCTTATAAAATATTTGAATGCATGCATGTGTTCCATGTTGGGAGCTGCATGTCTTCCAGGTTTCCTCACCATGAATAGATTGAAGCAGCAGTTGTAGGGGAAAGCTTAGTTCACGTGAGTAGGCTGCAGGTGGGGAAAATGGGAGAAAGGATATTACAGAACAGCTATAAATATAACAACAAAGGCAAGTAAACGTGAGAAAGGGCTAAAAGTTACAGCCCAGCCATCTCAAAAAGAAAAAATCATTGCTAATCAGAGAACAAAGGCTGCTCTAAAAATTTAACTATTAAATTTTCTTAAGTATTATTCTTAAATATAAATGATTGCTTCTATTGACAAAAGTGTTCAATTTTCCAACTTTCTCTTTAAAGTTTTATTTTTCAATCTTTCTTAATACTCTTTGCAAAGCTATAAACGACAATACTAAGGAGTGATTTTGCAATTTCTATTGACCTACTGTGGCCATTCCAGTTTAGAAGCTTGGCTAGTGAAGACAGTGGTGAATGACTTGATTAAAACATTTAAAGTACTGTTGGAAGTTGCCAAGCATCCAGTCAGATTGGATAGTGTGAAGAATTCTCTTATTCAAAAATTAAATCTCATTTCAGTGGATGATGTGGTTAAAATTGGAATATGGGGCATTGGATAATGCTAAAAATTTGTGCATCGCTATTGCTTGTATACAAATTTGCACGGAGAGGAGGAGCGTATGTGATGCTATTTTTAGGTAGTCTTTGATTTATTATCATATCCTTTCACCAGTGACATTTCCATATGGTATTTAACTGCTGGGTCTAGCAAAATGGTGTTTCTTACTAGAGCCTATATGTGTTTATTACTATAGTATTAGTCAATCTTGTGAAAATAATTGATGTTGAATTTATTATTGTGATGGGAGCAAAGCATGCTGTAAAAAAAGGTTGACAATTTATATATAAATAGACACGGGTTTATTGAAAAGAAGAAGAATAAATGGAATCAAGAGATAGAGAGTAGAAGAGTTGATGGAATTAAGTCAAAGTACTGTGAACTATGTGGAAGCCTTTTCCTGGTGCCCGCTGCGTAGTCTCCTACGGTTTGTTTGAGTAAATTGACTACTTCTAGTGGTAGTCTCTGTAGAAGCCCGTTTCCAGCAAATTATGCTTCCAGTGGTAGTCTATGTAGAAGTGGAAGTCTCTGTACAAATTAGGCTTCAATTTGTAGCCAAAATCAATGGTGGATGGAAATTCAGATATTTACCAAAAGGAGTAAATGCTTTCCAGATATTTAATAACTCAGCCAGATATTTACCAACTTAGTAAATGCAAAAGAACGGAAGTGACTAGAAGGTGTGACTTCATCACTGTCAAATCTAGAAGGTGCATTTCTATGGTTGGCTTCAAAAAAAATTCGATGGAAAACTTGAAGACAAAAAAGGACGACCGCTCACCCAAATCGTCCATGGATTAATTATCCGAGACCATTTGGAAAGTGGGTTCAGCGGTAAATAGGAAACCATGACAACTTGATGGAAAACCATGCTGGCGTGAGACTTGTTTCAAGCCAAACCTCATGCTATATATAGCCTATCAGCTAAAAATTCGCACAGTTTTTTCCAAAAATCTACATACTAACTATCATGGATTGTGGAAAAAAAAAATATTAACTAAAATTGTTATAATTAATAATGAAAAATATAATTGCAATTGTTGTAGAAGTTGTTTGCTACTAAAGACTCACTAGTAGATGATGACTAAGAAACTTAGATTGATGATGAAGCCACTCATAAACAAGTACAGATTACAACCTTTAATACACCATTAGAAGTTTATGTTCATGTTTATTGTGCTTATGAGGGATAATCTATGTGGGTCCCAAATGTTAGTTGTAAAATAAATTTATCATAAAACACTAGCGATGGATAAATTTATAATATTTGTGGTATAATAAGAATCAAAATTAATGAGTTGGTGCATTTGAATCAAAGATTGATCAGTCGAGAACAAGAGTTAGTCGATATGAAAAAATCTCTTCAATGGAAGGTGTATGAGCTCTGCTAGGGTTTTGTGTTTTCTGCGGTCACCCTTTTGCGTCATACTACGCATCCTATGTAGGAAACCCCTCTTTTCTTGTGTGTACGGCTGCATTTACTGTAGTTTTTTTTTGTTTTAATATGCCTTCAATCAGCTCTAACCCAGTAGTTCTTGCTGGTGTTAGCAGTTCGACGATGATAATCAATGGCTCCTCCTCCAAACAAACATCCCCAAAAATTTGTTCCAAAAGTCTTTCACGAGGTAAGTGCTCTGATTCACCGGCTGATGTGGTATTTCCTTTACCAGATTTTGATACTGCCTGTTAATGGCTTGAGCAATACACCCTTGTTGGGTATTTTGTTGGGAGAATTCCCCTTGAAATTATGCTTAAAGATTGGGTTAACAAGGCTTGGGTCCCTCATGGGGTCCGCCTTGATATGCTCCAAAATTTAACCAAGGTTTTCTTTTTGTTCCACTTTGCGGAGGTCAATCATGTGCAGGCTATCTTAGGCCATGGGTTGTGGTATGTCTAGTCTTCTCTGTTAGTTTTCCAAGCATGGACCCATGACTTTGCTGTCTTAGACGACACCAAGTTGCGAGTCCCGGTCTGGATTGAATTCCCTGGTCTACCCTTTCCTTGTGTGTCGTTTTTGAATAGTATAGCTTCCTCACTGGGGAGGGTTATTTGCATTGAGCTAGATAGGTTCTTTCAGGCCCGAGCCCAGAAGAGGGTTTGTGTGGAAGTGGACCTTTCCAAAGATTTAAAAGACTCCATTAAAATCCAAATTGGAACTCTTCGCCAGACACAGAAGGTAACATATTTTAATTTTCCCAACATGTGCTATAGGTGTTAGTCAGCGGACCACAAGATCAAGGACTTCCCTTTAGTAGTGCCTCGTACACCTTCTCTACCATGAGATGTTGAAAGGCCTCATTCGACGGCTGCATCTGCTGCCAAACCTGATGTGAAATGGACTACGGTTACAAACTGAAAGAATAAGTCAACTGGTTCTAGGTCGGGTCCTATGACCTCTGAACTAGTGAAAGATGTTTCAAACCCTTCTATGAAGGGAAAAGAAGCTCTGATTGGAGTTGAATGTATTTCACAACAGCCTAGGCTGGTTGCTATCATGTTAACATAGCCGAAGGTGTCTTCTATTGTGATAGGAGCTCACAAGATTTCTTGCAGCCCTTCCACTCCTAGGGAAGAAGGGGAATATGCTCATGAAAAATGGAAAATGTTCTCTCTGTCCATCCAGATTGGATCAGTTCTGGCAGAATTTTTACAGAATCGTTTCTCTTCTCTGAATGAAGAGGAATCGGGTTTCAAAAACATGGAGTTTCACTCATGAAGTTCCTTTCATGGAATGTTTGAGGTCTGATAGAACTCTCCAGAAAGTATTCTGTTAGGGATACCTTGTGCAAGTACTCTGGTGTTGAAGTGCTTTGTCTCCAAGAAGTTAATTTTTTTGGTTTTTTGCTTGTTGTGGCTAGTCAATCTATTTGGCCAGCCCGTAAAATGTTTTGTACTACCTATTATCAATAGTTTTGTACCCTGCTGAATGCAATATTTAGCAAACTACTGAAACATGGAAACGTTCTTCAGATGTGGGTGATCTGAATGAAGAAGGAATCTCCAGAGCGAGCTGGTTCTCCCAATGATGAATTCTATTCTAAAATGACCTTTGAGGAAAGGGATAAAAGATGACTGAACATAAAAACCTATTTCTAACAGATGACTTTCAGAATCTAATAATGATTTAATGATAGTAATGATCTCTTCCTCACAAATTTTTTTTAGAAAGATGCAATATTTCACAACTTCTCATGAACAATTGATACATAAATGATTTGCATGAAGACTCAACTTGAAGCACAGCATGCAACCTATATTTCTGAACTTTCTGCATTAAGAATTATAGTTTAAGGACAAAACAAGGATTCTGTAAACAGAAATCACAAGATAAAATCAAACTAAAACTGCAAATTATGGACACATAAATGAGAAGTAGGAATGATGTCTTTATTCAACTAAAGGAGAATGCCATAATCTAAAACTGAGTATAATAATGTGTTCAGAAACTCAAGATTATGTATGAGCAAGAACTCCAATCTGAACTCTGAGAGAGGAGAGCAAAAGGACTGTCTTTCCAAAAAAAAAAAAACCCTCAAGAAACCCTAATCCGAGCTCAGAAAAAAGCTCAAGGAGAAAGGCCTCAAATTGTCTCAAAAAATTGCCTAAAAGTAGAAAAAAGCATACTGCTTTTATGATCACACTGTCAAGCCTCTAAAAATAGGCTAATCCTGCTTTAAAAGCTCAAAAACACCTTATCTCTCCAAGATAGGTCTGAAATCTGACCAAGAGGAAAAGTCAACAAAAATCTACTAAAAATAGCAAGAAAACATAAAAAAAATTATAGAAGATTGTTTTACGATTCTGCTTTACAAGATGCAGATTTGCACAATTAATCTATTTTTGCAATTAAAGATTGAAAATCTTTTGAAAAAAAAAAAAAACTCCTTATTGCTCCATTACAATATTTTGATTTTATCACAAAAACGTAAAAATAAAACAAAAATACCCTTTCTCATCAAAATCCACATTGATTTCTCTAAAATCAATCAAAAATAAAACCCTAAAAAGATCATTGACCTTAAACAAAAGAACCTAGGTCATATGGCATCAAAACCTAACCTTATCCATTAATATTATTATTGCTTAAACCATACTTGAGGCTTCATATTCAGTAAGCCAAAACAATAAGTTCTAAAGGCTTTACTATGACCTAAGCACATACAACTTTTGGCCTCCCCACATATAGCTTAGCTCAGATTTTAATAAGATCACAATGAAAAAATTATGAATTTCGGCCCCATTTGAAATTTGACCACGTGCTTTGATGGAACATTCTGGATGATGATAGGGTTGAACTAAGGTTTCAATCAAAATGAAGTCAAACCCTAATGATCACTCATTTTGCACTTGTGAATTTGGAAGAAAGAAATTTTTTTCTATAAGAATAACGCCACCATGATGGTGTCAAAAATGAGCCTCGTGAGCTTCAATAATCTTCTCGCTGCTCTCCATGGTCGAATCTCAGTGAGTAAGTCTATTTCGCTTTGTATGGAAGCTTTTAATTTATTTTTTTGAAAAAATACAGGCCATTAAGGCCATAGACTTTCATGTTCTAACATCTTGTCTTCTCTGCACCTGTTCCTCTTTGGCCATAATGAGTTCGAGCTAGACCTCTGCTAGTTCACTCCATGAGAGCTCGACTTGTGCTTTTTCTTTCTTCTACTATGCAGGGGTAAGCAATTTTAATGGTTACATAGCTTCTATGGCTCCATATTTTAATATATTCAGGCCCTATGGCCATGGCTATACATACTCCCGAATGTGTTTTCCTTGAATTTCTATGTCTGCATTTATAATTGTTCTGTACCATCCCACTATGAGAACTCGGTTGTTCTTCAAAAGCTCGAAATCATGCCGCGGCTAGAGTACTTACTTTCAGCCTTGGACTGGTAATCTCCTTTACTAACACTTGTTCTCTCGAATCTTAGAGGGCCTCTTTTTATATCAAGAATTTCTGGCCATGATCAGGCCGCACCAGATGTGTATTGAAGAAAGCAACTCTTTGAGTTTTGGGCTCAACCCAAAACATAAAATTGGCCATTATGTCTATTTGAAAACATTTCTGCATATGGGTATCATAGAAATTTGAATAAAATTGCATCTTCTTCCCTTTTTTGCTCGACCCAACTCAGGAAGCTTGCATTTGTTGTATACTCGAAATCTCTAAGGAAAACTGCATTTTTCTTCTCCTCTGAAGCTCGATCTATCACAAAAATTTGTATCTTTGTATTCTACTATTGTTTTTATATGAAACCCATATGGGTTCTCTCCATTATTGTATTTCTTGCACTTTGAAAACAAACTCACATGTGGGTATCATAGATTTGAAACTACAAATTTATTAGTATAATTCTGTCCTTATGGGCTCAACCCAAAACAACCAGTGGCTTATTTTGAACCTCTGAAACAAAAGAATGCCTTGAATATTATTTTTCACTTTTAACCTCCTTAGCATTTTGTACCTCTCAAATGAAAACAACTTCATTTTATCACTGTACATGACCACGACTGGTCAAAGTTTGAATAAAACTAACCAAAACTCAATTTGATACTCTATTTTGAAAAGAAGACTCCAAAAAAACTATTTTGTTTTCCTTGTCATATAGAATCAACTCAATCACCACTATTTCCTTTGCACTTTCAGTTGCAAAAACTCATACTTGGTAATTGTTATTAAAGCTGATCCCGACTCCTCTCCAATCCCTGCATCTTCATTTTATCATGATAAACTAGGCTTCTTAAGGCATTTTGAACTTCCTACTTCCAGCATGATTCTGTGATTGTTCATTATGAAGGTGAAAACCTCTAAATGTATAATGTTCTCCTACTTATATTTTGTACGCACAACAGTGTCTTTTCTGATTTTCTCTCAACTTTGAACATCAACTTTCGCTTTCTGTATTTGTACTTTATTAGAGTCTTAACTTGAAACAAAGCAGCAACACGAATTACCTATACTCACCCACTCATATACATAACTGGAAACTTAGAACCTCTTCTAGAAAGAAAATGCTTGCCTTCCCTTATTATTCTGGAATGGTCATTTTGTTATTACACTCATAATGTTGTATTTTCTTTTACCAGCCAAAAGTCACTGATGATTCATTCCACCCTTGAATGCACTTTCTGTGTTCGTACTCAACTGTAACAGGGTACTCTTCAAGAATTTTTATGTTCTACTTATCAAACTGCTTTCAAAAACTATTCTCTTTCATGATAAAAGTTAAAACAAAACATTAAAGCATAATTTATGCCTATTCACTATCCTTGACTGTAAAGAGAAAGAATTGATGAACTGAAACTTCCATGACATATGATTACAATCCGCATAGAACATGGACTTTTTCAGCAATATTTGATGTAAATGTACTTAGTTAAATTCATTTAGTGAACTAAATTCACTGTTCACCTATAGCCTTTAGAATAATTAACCTGATTGCTATGAATGCACAGTTGGCTTAGTTGCTCGATGGATAACAATGTTTTTACTCCTTTTGTTGTATTTCATTTCACTTTAATGAACATGATGATGTATCTTGAAATCAGCCCATTTGATGAATAGGGCAGCATGCTGAGCTCTACCCTTGTGGGAGTCCGTTTTCCTCGACATGCTTGGTCTTCAAATAATGACCAGCTTCATGATTTTACCTATACCTGCACATGGACACAAACAATGTTAGCATAAAAAAGAACATGGTGATCATGATATTGTTATGTCTCCTTAGCTAATTTCTTCCGTACTGCACTTAACTGATTGTTTCAATGCATGGTTAATAGTAGGTTGTACTATTGCATGTGCCTCATATAGGTTTCTTCATAATCAAAGCCATTGACACCCCTCTTTTCCTCTTACAGGTCGACGGAGCTCGAGAAGACAAGGTGCACGATTCAACATCAAACGTCGATAATCGGGCAATGATGATTATGTCATCACTTATGTGTTTTCCTTTTTGCATCTCTTGTAGTGCAATGTGCTATTAGAAATGTGTTGTAACAGTTATATCCAGGGCTTGTGTGGATCTTTGATTTCAATTCCTACTTTTCAATTGAAAAGAAAATGCATTTTCATGCAATGTTGTAATATCATTCTGATTGTGAAATCAAATGAAGCCTTGTAAAAATATGAGTTCTTTACGAAATAAATGAAAGCATTTGAAATACTATTTTGCTTATTTGTTCAATTTTGTATTTTTTCCATTTCTGGAACATCTGAATGGCATTCTTAAAACTCCATTTCTTCTTTAAAATGCATAACCGTTACTCAATTTCATAATGACAATAATGCGAAACAACATTTGAAATTAAGTGCAATTCCACCTTATGATAAACAGCATTCAGCTGGCTTCACCAATTGAGCCGAGGCGAAAATTTGGTAACATTTTGGCAACTTCCGCTATATGCTTGCCTACTAAGCATAGATCAATGGTCTTTAAACAATTCATTGGGCGTGAAGTCAATTATGCCCCCTCTCTTGAAACTTAGAAACTTGAACAACAACACTCCAAATAGTAGCAAGAAAATAAAACCAAACTGAAAGCAAAACTAATAGGCCCTGATGGTCAACAGAACAATGCGCATCAGCGCTTAGGGAAAGCAAAACTATAGGAAGTAAATGTGTGAAACACACTTATTGACTACAACTATTCTATCCTATGCTAAATGATGCCAAGGCTATTTAAACAAATCCATTAACTGGCTAAAAAAAGTAACTGCCCTTTCTTTGTAATATGCAAAGCTTAATTAGCTTGTAAATCTACCAAAAGATGTGGAGAAATATCAAATATTCAGCAATTTGTTGCAACACCCTTCCAAGGAGGAAAAAGGAATCACTTACCCACGTCTCTGGACTTCTGAACCAATGGTGATTGGGTGGAAAAATGAATGGCTCATGCATAATTGAATACCTCATTTGCTGCTCGACATAAGCATTATCATAGGGCTGCTTCTCCTTGCTCATTTCTGATCGAGTTAGGTGCCTAATAGGACATCCCCTTGATAACCTAGGACTGGAGGTAAAGCAACCTGAATGATCGGTGATGACAACACCATCCTCTCCTTGCATAATGGTTTTCCATACTAACTCCTCTTCCATAGTTAATGGGTCACCGTCCTTCGTAAGAGTGGGTAATAACTCATCGAAACTATCCATTCTTGGGGAGATCTTAGAAACAATGGATATAGGTTCAACTCCCTCAACATTATTTAACGGGGTGCTTTCCAAGATTAGACCCTTCTCTTCAATGAGGGAAGGAAATGGTTCAAACAACAAGATAGCTTTCTCCAACTGATCCTCATTTGGCATATCAGCTTCAAGCTCCTCTGTGTCACAAAAAGGCAGCTCATTCGACCAGTCAAGATCATTCTACTGGTTCCGTAACCAATGATTCACTTGAGAACTTAGCCACCTTCCCTCCTTGCTTCTTCTGATCGGAGTAACCTTCCTCCAAGGATGTTGGCATATCCTCTAAGCATGAGCATAAAAGCTCAATGTCAGGATGGAAAAGATCCTCTTGGCAACTGTCTTGCGGTGTTAAAACATCAGAGTTCAGAACTTCTTCTTGCTGTTCTGGGGCTGGTGTGGATGCAATCTGAGATGTGCTATCTTCACTATCCAAAAAAAATGGCAATTCATTGAACAGATCAGGTAGAACTTGAGAATTGTTGGTCATTTCTTGATCTAGAATCTGTGGTTCCTCAAACACAACCTCCCTTATCTCTTGCAGGAATTTCTCTTGATGTTCTGAGTCTTCTCCTTCGTTGTGCCAACTAGATACTTCAAGATAATCATCAATATTCTACTGCTCCAATGAGCCAACTTCCTCTGCATATGCAACACTCTTAGGTTCAGCTGAGAAAGGAGTGCAATCAGCAGCAACCGCCTGCTCTAGATCTCTTGCAACAATTATTCCTTTGAAGACTTTTCATTGTCCTCCCCAAAATAGGGTAGCTCATTAGTGAAAACATGGAAGGATTCATCAGGGGAAGGCTTCTCCTGATCAATCTTTTGTTGCTGCAACCGGTAAACTACCAAAGCTGAATGCAATGGATTTACCCTCCTAAGCTCCTCAATGAAGAGTAGGGTATCCTGATCAAGGGGGTCACCCATGGATTCCTTAGGTGAAGAAACTTGGAGAAATTCTTTAGTCTTCTGAGATGAAAATTGCTGCTCAAGGGGTAGATCCAGAGCTACCGTAGGCTGACTATAACCATTTGGGATTGCGAGTTTAAGAGGCTAGCTTTGGGAGTTTAAAGATCCATCCTACCTAAAACTTGGAATTTTGACTTTAGGTATGCTAGAAGGCTCATTTTTCATAAAACTAGGAAACTTAAACTTACAAAACTCCTCTTGAATGGGATGTGCTAAGATGGCAGGAGCTGTTTGGACTTGATTCCTTTGAAACTGGGCAAGAAAAAGTTGTGTTTGTACGGGTTCCTCCCTCTCCAAATCTTCCTTGAACTATTTTCTTTGGATTTCTAATTCTTGCTCATAAAGATAGGCTTCATAAGCAAGCTCCTCCTGGTGTTTACTATATTCAAGTTGCTTCTTGATATCCTCGAGCTGACTCATGTAATCAAGCAGCGTGCTTTTTATGCTTGCCATCTCCTCTTGCTGATCTATTTGACTCATTTTCCTTTCATAGTTCAACCTTATTTCTCTGAAACTCAAGTCTTTGATCTCTTGGGACTGATTTTGATCATATGAGGGCTGAGATGAATAATGACCAGGGATGGGTGGGTGGCAACTATACTGGGTATGTTGGTTTTGAAAATCCATGGGACTAAAACTAGCAGCATGATTATGCTGACATGGTTGATACAAATATGGATACGTTGGGATTTCATGATATGGCGGATGGTATGACATATTATCATGAAGCCCTGACATGCTTGTCCATCTAAAGGCTAAAAATGAGAAAAAATTAAAATCTTTAACCGCATACCAGCACTTGATCATTTTGAAACCAAAAAAGGCTTCTCAGAGTCACCATGGTGTTTGATGACTATGCCTCTAAAGGATGATATTTCTGAAGAGAACACCCGACCCTTCAGTATATGTTCCTTTGTGCACTGTTCACACTAGATCTGCTTGAAAATCAGAGAATGGAGTCGCCAGGTATATTGAAAAGGGCCTCCAAAAGGATGAAAAACCTGCTACATACACCAGACAACAATTTTAAAATATTAAAACTTCTCTGAAATTGCTTTCCTGAGTCCCACCGAGCGTGCCAAAAACTGTTATCAATAGTTTTGCACCCTATTGAATGCAATATTCAGCAATCTACTGAAACATGGAAACCTTCTTCAGATGTGGCTGATCTGAACGAAGAAGGAATCTCCAGAGTGAGCTAGTTCTCTGAATGGTGAATTCTATTCTAAAATAACCTTTGAGGAAAGGGATAAAAGATGACTAAACATAAAAACCTATTTCTAACAGATGACTTTCAGAATCTAATAATGATTTGATGACGGTTATGATCTCTTCCTCACAAACAGTTTTCAAAAGGATGCAATATTTCACAACCTCTCATGAACAATTGATACATAAATGATTTGCATGAAGACTCGACTTGAAGCACAACATGCAACCTGTATTTCAGAACTTTCTGCATTAAGAATTATAGTTTAAGGACAAAACAAGGACTCTATAAACAAAAATCACTGTAAGCGGTAGAAGGGGAAAAATAAACTAAACAATGCATCTACGCTTCTAAATAAGATATTGCCTCTAAAATTTAATGAATTTAAACTAATTTAAACTAAGAAGCTTCAGAAATCTATCCTATTGCTCTCTAACTCTAAAGATTTCTCCAATTTACTTAGCTTTCAGATTTGTAAGCTAATTAAACTATTAAAATGACACTTAGAGAATGAGAAATGAACTATTCTACTCTAATATGATTTAAATATGCAATTCTATTGTAATGGCAGCCATGACTGAAAATGCTGGATGCTTGATTGCTGCTTGATGGATGCTGGATGAATGCTTGAATGCTGGATGGTTTGGATGCTTGAATGCTTTGGAAACCTGTAGAGTAAGATTGCATAAGTCGGGATCCTTTTCTTGTAGCCCAAGAGCTGTATTTATAGCTTTCACGGTAGCACAATTGCACAGAAAACCGGGATGAGGGGCTGTGATTTCCTCTGGAGAATCCAAAGGCATGGGATGAGAAGGAGCTGATCATGGAGAATGGTTTCTCCCCATGAAAACACCAGGCAAGATAAGAGGGAAGGTGGGTGGAAGGTTGTTGAGAGAATTTCTTGCAGGTTTGTCCCTGAAGCTTTTCCCGTGAATGGCAGTGCCATTAATTTGAATTTTGAGAAATTAATTTTATTGGTGAGTGAATAGTGCATAAATTTTATGCATAAATTTAAATATTTTTAATTTATTTAAATTTAGCAAAAGGAGGAATAAATAATTTAATAAATCAAACTATAGGGTTTGTTTTATTAAATTAAAAGGAGAATGATAATTAAATAAAAGATTTTTAGCAATCTTTATTTAATTAAGAAGAAATGTGATTTTAAATAACACAAATTATTTAAATTGTGTATTTAATTTTAAGATAGAAGTAATAATGATAATAATTAAATAAAACAAAGTTTTTAATTTTGTTTATTTAATTAAGAGAGAAATAATATGATGAAAATGATAATAATTAAATAAAACAAAGTTTTTAATTTTGTTTATTTAATTATGAGAGAAAAATAGAAGAATCAATAAATGAACTTAATATAAATAAATATTTCTATTTATTTACTAAGTAGAAGAATTTAAGATTAATTAATCAAATAAGTCATATTCAATTAATTATATTCTCCAGACCAATTTTAGGTGTCTACATTTTGCCCCTCTTTGAAGTGATGTGTTTACGCAGTGCTTCAAAAAATGATTTTGCTTCGACTGCCAGTATTGACGAAAGGTTTTAAAGCATGCTCCAGACTTGCCCCAGATGATGAATTCCGAAATGATAGTGATATATGCCCCCTCGAGAGATAAATTGATGAATTTTGGATTTTTATGATTTTTCAAGAATTTTGAATTTTTATGATGGTTTGATGATGAATTGGTGAAGAAACAATTTATCTCCCAACAAAATTTGTCCGAAAATGCCCCTGTGATAGATAAGAATTAATTCCTTAGAAGGAAAAATAAATCCCATAAAAATCCCCCAAAAATAGCCTATAAATACTCAAAAGGTCACACTCAAAAGTCATTTGTGCATTTGACTTTGACAACCTTGTGATAGAGACCCTTAGAGTATTCAGAGCTAGGATGTCGATCCCTTACCACACCCACCGACTCGAGCGTGTGCGCCGTCACTAGCGTCCGGCCGATTATGGTCCTCCGGTATGTACTCCAAACCTTCCTCGTAATTTGTGCCCTTAATTTTGATGTATTTTTGAACTTTTTGTTGTTTTAGCGCGCGGTGAACACGGTGTAGCGCGTCTGTGAATTTTTGTAGCGCGTCATAGTTTTAGCGTGCAGGGTTAAATCTGCAGCGCGTCCGTAAATTTTTGTAGCGCGTCAAAAGTTTTAGCGCGCAGGGTTAAATCTGCAGCGCGTCCATGTAATTTTGTAGCGCGCCAAAAATTTTAGCGCGCAGGGTCAAATCTGTAGCGCGCCATTGGAGTTTTGTAGCGCTTTGGATATAGATTGATGTAACATTATGCGTTTTGATTTTCGTCGATTTGTTGGTGATTCCATCTAGTTTAGCTTGATGTTAACTAAATAAATGGTAGTTGATCTCTTGATGAGCGAGATTCATTGATTGATAATAATTACCCTCATGATAGGCGAGGACTAATTATGCATTTCAAATGATTGAACCCAATTGATGATTTGATAGTTTGATAGGAAAAAGTACAATTTTTTGAAAATTTTGATGATCTTTTGATATTCTGATTAAAATGTTTTGTTTTTATGATAACATGAGCATTCAGATGTTATCCAGGTGAGAGAGCAGTTCCCCTGGCCTTTTGATATGATATCGCGACTTACACCAGACGAGAGACAGCATATTGCTGCTTGTGGTTTGGCGACATCACTTGACATGCCCCATATTAGACTCAATAGGGGTCTATTGATAGCTTTGGCAGAGCGGTGGCATAGTGACCACAACACCTTTCACTTACCTACTGGCGAGATGACTGTGACACCAGAGGATGTATGGCGTATTCTTCGTATTCCTTTTGTTGGAGAGATTGTGGTTCATGATTCAGAGGAGGTTGGTGGGGTAGAGGCCATGCAGAGAGTCTTTCAGGATCCCCACGTTGTAGGAGAGTGGATTCCCTGGGTAGATATGTATGAGTCATATGCTCCGCTTCCTTCAGTTTTGGCTGGTTTCATTGGTGGATTCCTTTGTCCTGATAAGAGGTCAAAGGGTCTATCTCTTGGATGGGGTCGGGTGCTAGAGGGTTTGGTGGTCCATAGGACGAGATATGCATGGGGCATGTGCATGCTTTCCCAATTATATCATGATTTGCATTGGATCGTGTATCTCGGTGGTAGCAGTCTATCGGCGAGAGCTACCCTTCTCCAGGTATGGGCATGGGAGCATATTGCTGTTACGCATCCCGTGCCAGTGTTGGCCAGACCAGCGATGAGGCCATATGTATTTTGGTATAGAGGCAGGCCTACCTAGCATATGATGGGTAAGCTTGAGTATTGGAGGCGGATTGTTGATGATATAGAGACAGTGACCTGGCGTCTGTACTTAGACTGTGATGACTGGGATGATGATGATATTGAGTTGGGGTTCTTGTCTGATTCGATGTATTTGATCGGGAAGAGCCCAAGGGTCTTGGAGCGATTCCTGTTTTGTCGTGTGTACAGACAGTATGGGATTGTTCAGTGCATGCCACAGGGTGTAGCACATTATGGCCGACATCGGATAGATGTTCCTGATTGGGGTCCCAGTTTGCCTTATGGGGCACTTGTTGAGGGTTACCATGCCTTACAGCCATCAGCATCGGATGTCCGATGGGACATTGTCGAGGCGCCTATTACTCCTGAGTACGGAGAGTATCTGGCTCTGCACCCTCCTCCTCAGATCACTATTCTAGATGAGCCAGCACCTGTACCAACGGCAGCACCAGCAGTAGCACCAGCAGCGGGTGTTCAGGTTGGTCAGCGATGGGGGAGAGAGGAGGATGTTAATGTGGATGTGGAGAGCAGCTCAGAGACTGACAGCGATGAGAGTTCTGGTAGCAGTGAGGATAGCAGTGATGATGATGGCGGAGATGGGGGGAGACTGAGTGTAGCAGGTACATCAGAGCCATCCTCCAGTGTGCCTCGTAAGAGGCAGGCTGTTGTTTCCTCGTTGGCAGATCCATTAGAGGTCGCAGGTTTACAGGTGCAGGTGTAGACATTGCAGAGACAGCTGGCACAGGTGCAGGGGTTATTAGCACAGACGCAGGCTCAGATGCAGGTACAGCTAGCTACTGCTCACACTCAGATTACATCTCTGATTAGGAAGAGAGATGGGGCTCTACAGGCAGTTGCGACCGTACAGGCTCAGTTGACAGGATTACGAGCATAGTTGTCCACTGCCTAGGCACAGATCACAGCCTTGACTGCAGAGCGAGATACCATTAGACGGACAACAAAGACAACACAGGCGACTGCAGAGAGGTTGTAGAGAGTGGTAGATGGGACTTCTGTGGCCGACTACATGCGAGAGGCCATGCGGGCCGGTGCTGAGATTGAGTTCTACAGGAGCCGCTACCATGAGCTTTGCCCCCCAGAGCAGAGAGTCAGTTATGCTCAGTCTCGCTCAGAGAGGACTCGGTCGAGGACAGTGAGCAAAGGTGTGACACAGCCTCTTCGGAGAGGTCCGAGAGATCCTGGGACGTCTGGTGGTGGTACCGATACTGGTGCGAGACCTACCCCTTCTGGTGGGAGTACTACTTGATATCAGTTATGTACTCCTTGAGAGATATATACAGCCATTTTTGACTTGATGTTATTTTCATTCTTTTCAGACTTCATTTTATACTTGACACTTGATGAGATATATATGTGCAGCGGTTTGATTGTTTTATGATATGTGTTTACATGATTTATGTGATGGATGCATTGATCTTATGATGCATTTATATGATTGATGTGATGGATGCATTTGTTTTATGATGATTTGTTTTATGTAGCTTGTATGGATGCATTAATGATGATGTGATATGATATTGATGATGTATTTCTTTTCTTAATGAGATGTAATGTATGATAGATAAAATGTGATGTTTAATGAATGATGTATGGAAATGTAAATGAAATGTAATGATGCATGGAAATGTAAATGAATGTTGGATAAATGAAATGTAATGATGTATGATAGATGAGATGGAATGCAATGATGTATGATGAACATGTGATGATGAGTATGTGATGATGTAAATGTAAATGATGTATGATGAAAATGTAATGTCATATTTATGAGATGAAATGTAAAATGAAATGTGATAAATGAATATGTGATATGTGATGAATGAATGATGTTTAATGAGATGTAAATGGAATGATATATGAATGAATTGAAAATGTAATGATAGATGAGTAGATGATGTTTAATGAATGATGAGATGTAAATATAAATGAATGAATTGCAAATAGATGATATATGAATGATATGTAAATGAAATGATGTATGTAAATGTAAATGAAATGTAATGAAATGGAAATGAATGATGATATGTAAATGTAAATGAAATGTAATGATGAAGGTATGATGTATCTAATGAAATGGAAATGAATGATGTAGTTTTGTGCATATGATGTCATGAAATGAGATGTTTATTGTGAATTTATGATGAGATGAAGAGATGATCCTATATGCATGCTGTTTAGAAAAAATGTATGTGTCAAGTATACTCAATCTTTAATAAGAAAAGATAACATCATTTGTGAATGAATCTTTGTAACTTGTGTCACCAATACTCTGCAGATGTTTTATTATGAATGCAATCTATATTAACCATGCAAATGCCTATTTTATCAATGCAAACCTAAGTGTCATTTCAATAATCATCTATTATGTTTTGTATCATCACTAAGCTTTATTTTAAAATGTTGAAAGTGAATACAAGCATCAATGATATGAGATAGACCAATGATGACCTAAGTGTTTCTTTCATGCTTTTTGATATTGCAAGAGAACACAAGCATCATGGTATGAGATAGACCAATGATGACCTGAGCATTTCTTGCGTAAACAAACAAGGATTAATCATTTTCTTAAGTGAATTTGAATGTCATCCATGATACTTGGTAGAACACTTCCCGTGACAATTCACAAAATAAGAATGACTAACTCACAAACAGAAAACAAAGAAAAGGTATCATTCTTCTTCCTTACTTCTCTAGTTCAATACATCATTGAGTCGCTCCAAAGAAATGATAGTCAAATGATAAAATGAAAAGCACAATAATTCAAACTCTACTTAATGTATTTTCAAATCATTATTTAGATTAGATCATCAGTGTTGAGATGTGTGTGCTGATGTGTGCATGATATTCCCAAACGTTTAACTAAATGATGTGACCTAAAAGACCTATCCTAGGGGTCTCGGGGATTGATCAAAGATTAGTCTTGCCTATGTTATACACACAGAGACCACGTAGTTCGACTGACACAGACTCCACTTTTGACTGATGTAGACTCTATTTTTGTGTTTTCAATTTTTTGATGTTTTTGGATTTTGGATTTTCTGATGTTTTTGGATTTTGGATTTTCTGATGTTTTTTGGATTTTGGATTTTCTGATGTTTTTGGATTTTGGATTTTCTGATGTTTTTGGATTTTGGATTTTCTGATGTTTTTGGATTTTGGATTTTCTGATGTTTTTTGGATTTTGGTGGATTGCCACTTGATGTTGTCATGTTTGACTGCCTTTCCATGTAAGCTGAAAGTCTACTTGTACCAGATAACACTAGGATGTTTCCCCCAAGCCAGGGTAAAACATGGTATCTCCGCTATGATATGTATAGTGATAATGATTATCTCAAATGATAGATGGAAATGATATGAAAGGAAACAATCGTAACGACACTGTACCCAGTAGATAGAGGAGTTTGGTGAAAATCACAAGTAACGCCTATTTTCCAGGTTTTCATCACTTGTTTTTATTGTGTCCTCTTTCCTTTTCTTTTGCATTTTTATTATTTTTTCTCTCTTTTTTTTTTTTATTTTTCTCTTTTCCACATCATGATTGCTTGCTTTTCATCAAGACAACTTTATTGACCGTGCACTAGATATCCTCAAGTGTAGAATTGCTTGAGATGAATGTTGTTCATGGGTTCCTCCAACATGTCTCCTTCTGGTGTAGACAGTCGGTATACTCCTGATCCATAGACTGATATTATGACATAAGTTAGGTTCAAACTTTCCCTTCTTTTCTCTGTCTGCTTGATTTCTAGGGTTTTCCCGTAGGACCAAGTCTCCGATCTGGAAGACTCTAGGCTTAACCCTATGATTATAGTTCCTAGACATTCTTTGTTGATAGGCTGTCAAATGATTGATAGCTTGTTGTCGACGTTCATCTAGTAGCTCTAATTCTTGAAGTCTAGAGATCCTATAATCTTCATCTGAAATGAGTCCCTTCAGTGAAACTCGAAGGGATGGAATTTCTACCTCAATAGGTAATATTGCCTCTGATCCATAAACAAGAGCATGTAAGTTGTGAAACCCTATTGTTACGATGCTAGTCTGTAAGCCCAAAGAGTGAAGTTAAGAACGGAATGTACCCAATCCACGTCCCTTCATTTACATTCTTCTTCGAGAATCTTTAGAGGATTGTTTTGTTTGAAGCTTCTGCATCCATTACCTTGAGGGTAATACGGGGTTGAAAAGCGATGTTGAATGTGGAACTTTTCACACAACTCTTGGATGTCTTGGTTTTTGAAAGGCCTGCCATTATCTGTGATGATTGACTGGGGTATCCCATATCTACAAATGAGATAATTAAGAATGAAAGATGATATTTGCTTTCTAGTGATTGTGGTTAAAGGAACTGCCTCCACCCATTTTGTAAAATATTCAGTTGCTGTGATAATGAACTTGTGTCCATTAGATAAAGATGGGTGAATTTTCCCTACCAGGTCTAATCCCCACTGACAGAAAGGCCATGTAGTTGCAAATGGATGTAGCTCCTGCGCTGGTGCATGTATAAGATTGCCATGGATCTGGCATTTTGAACATCTTTTAACAAACTGATAAGATTCTTGCTCCATGTGTGGCCAGTAATACCCCAAATGAAGGAGTTTCTTGGCTAAAGATAATCCACTTGAATGTGTACCACAAATTCCTTCATGGACCTCATGTAAAGCATAAGCGGATTCGTTATGTTCTAAACAACGCAAAAGAGTACCATCTAGGCCTCGACAGTAAAGGGTGTCAACAATAATGGTATGTTTGGCAGATTGGCGTATGAAGTTGCGCTTTTGGTTGTGAGAAAGATCTGGTGGTAAGATATTATCTTTCAGATAAGTATAAATGTCTCCATAAATGGAAGATTGGGCACTATCCAAAAGGCTTATAGTTTGGGATTTGGGATTTGCGTATGCAGGATTTGATACTTGTTCTACAATAAATCAATAACGATCTTGCATTTCAGGCATTTGTAGAAGAGATGCTATTGTGGCCATGGCGTCTGCTGCTTTGTTCTCTAATCTTGGTATCTGCTCAAATTTGATTTCTATGAAGTATTTTCGTAGGTCATCCACCAGCCTCTTGTATAAAATCAGTGTGTCATCCTTAGTTTGGTAATCATTGTTGACTTGGTAGATGATTAACTGGGAGTCTCCATACACCTGTAGTTCTATGATTTTCCATTCAATAGCCACTTTAATTCCAAGGATCAAAGCTTCATATTCTGCCATATTGTTAGTGCAACGGAAGGTAAGCCTGTATGATTGCGGGATTGTGTGCCCAAGAGGTGTGACAAATAGAATTCCTGCTCCTGATCCATGTTGTGTGTAGGATCCATCGAAGTAGAGTTGCCATGGTTGTGTTGTAATGTTGAGGATATCTGCATCGGGAAATTCCATAGTCATAGGATGACTGTCTGATAATGGAGCTTCTGCTAATTGATCGGCGATGACTTGTCCTTTGATAGCTCACCTTTCAACATACTGAATATCAAACTCACTGAGGAGCATGACCCACTTTGCCAACCTTCTTGTTAAAGCTGCTTTGCTCAGTAAATACTTGAGAGGATCAATTTTTGCAACAAGCTTGATAGTGTGAGTGAGCATATAATGTCGCAATTTTTGTGTTGCAAATACTACTGCTAAGCATGATTTTTCAATGAAGGTGTAGTTTGCTTCATGTCCATTGAGTGTCCTGCTGATATAGTATATAGCCTGTTCCTTTCCTTCCCTATCCTCTTGTGCTAGCAAGGCTCCTAAAGAAATATCCGTTGTTGCGATATATAGCAACAATGGCTTGTCTTCACTGGGTGGTACCAAGATTGGTGGTGTCATCAGATAATGCTTGATTTGATTGAAAGTACTCTCACATTGTTCATCCCATTTAAAAGGCACATTTTTATGCAAAAGATGGTTGAATGGATGACACCGATCTGCTAGTTGAGAGATGAATCTTCTGATGGACTGTAGTCGGCCTTATAGAGATCTTAATGTACTGATATTCTTAGGAGGTGGCATTTCTATGATGGCTTTGACTTTTGCTGGATCTACTTCAATTCCATTTGTAGAAACTATGTATCCTAGGAGTTTTGCTGATGTTACTCCAAAGGCACATTTTTTAGGATTCAATCTGACTTTGAATTTTTCCAACCTGTCAAATATTTTGGCCAATATCTCTAGATGTCCTTCCCTGGTGTAAGACTTGGCTAAGATATCGTCCACATAGTCCTCCATGAAGGTGTGCATCATATCATGGAAGATTGTTGTCATAGCTCGCTGGTATGTAGCTCCTGCATTCTTTAACCCAAAAGGCATGACGTTCTAGCAAAAGGTGCCCCATGGACATGTAAATGCTGTCTTTTCTTGGTCTTCAGGAGCTATCTTGATTTGATTGTATCCTGAAAATCCATCCATGAGTGATAACATTTGATGGCCAGCTGTTAGATCTACAATCATGTCTATGTTTGGCAAGGGAAAATCATCCTTTGGACATGCTTTATTTAAATCCCGAAAATCAGTACATATTCTAATGGTGTTATCTGGCTTTGAAACAGGTACAATGTTGGATATCCATTCCGCATAATCAATAGATCTGATAAATCCAGCATCTAGTAGTTTCTTCAAATCATTTTTTACTAATAATGCAACATGTGGATGCATTTTTCTCAGCTTTTGTTTTACTGGTTCAGTGCCAGCTGGTAAGGATAAGTGATGCATAATGAGATCTGTAATGTCTAAGCTGCGGCATGTCGAGGTATGACCAAACCGTTGATGCATCGTTCTTCAAAGAATTTGATAAAATCCGGCTTTTCTGTATCTGTCATGGATGCGGCCAGGTGTAGTATTCTTGCTTTCTCTGTTGTGCCAATATTAATAGACTGTGTGGGTTCTATCAACACTGATGATCTTTCATGGTAATGTTGCGGGAGGATGTCAAACCTTCCATCCTTTGATGCCTCAATGAGGTTTTCACCATTGGATTCGTTCTTTGTTTTTACTATTTTAGGATCAAATACTGCCATAGAATGGTTTTCACCATTAGAGCCATTTTTTTCTTTCATATTTTTGCAACTGGAAGGCTTGACATCCTCCTGCCTAAAAGCATCGTTAAAAGAAGTATTGGTAGAACAAGTATCGGATTCCTCACAGCAAAGGTAGTTGATAATGGCGGAATCATTGTTAAAGACAGGGAGATCAATAGGGTGTTGGGGTTCCCATTCGATAAGCTTGGGATGTAGTAAAGGCAACGAATCATTAGATGGGTTGAGGTCAGTGATTGTGAAAGCTCAAACGGAAATGTTGTCTAGGTTGTTTGTGGTTATGTCGAGGCCTACAAAGGTATTTTCTTCCACATCATTTATCTCAATCGATGTCTGTTCATCTTCACTTGAGTCATCGAAATTTTGTGTTTCATAGACAATAGGATTAAAGCTTGAGCTTTGACCCTCCTCGTGTTTGGGGGTATACTTTTTGATAATGTCGATCTGAATATCTTCATAAGAAACATCTGATAAGTTGTCCCACTCATACTCATTTGAATCAGTTTCAGAGTTATCTCTTATTTGAAGAATACGCTCCACAGTTTTATTGGTGATTTCTGCTCTTGCTTTTTCTGTGTATCCTAGTCCAGTTTTGCCATTCTGCTGAATTGTGAGGATTTGGGTTGGTTCTGTTACACTTTGTTTCCCTCGATCAAGAGATCCTTGTTCTACATATCCTAGTCTGTTTTATCCTTACGTTACTTGGGCGTAAAGAGGAGTTGGATTAGTTCACGGTATGCCTTGTTTCCTGATCAAGGTCATGATGCCTTTCATATCCTAGTCTAGTTTATCCTTATGTTGGAGGCGTAAAATTTGGATTGAAAGTTACGGTATGCCTTGTTTCCTTAACGGGAGTCCCTATCTGAATATCCCATCTCCTCTAGAATGGTTTTCCTTTTCCATATTGATTTGTCTCTATAGTATTTGTAGCAGAAGTAGAGATGCTCCTCATCCTTATAAAGCCAATTTAGTATGGCCTTATCTTCTAATTCTTCATGTAAGCTCCCAGCTTTTACAAATCTGCCATCTAATGCTGTTGTAGATTGTTCTGAAGTGTGGGTGTTTGTAGATGGTTGTCCATATGTTTGTAAGGAGGGTAACATTTGTGATAGATGAAATGAGTGTCCAACACCATATTCACTTATTCCTTTGTCACTTATCTGTACTTCTTTGGTGAATTGATGTGAGAGTGGAGCTAATTGTTCTCCAACATTTGAAGAGTTAGATTGTGCCATCCTTATCTCTTTGTGATTTTTGTTGTTTTGGAAGCCACTTTGAAATGAAGCTTTGTTGTTGCTCACTATCTGATGTGCCAACTTCTCTATTGTTAGGTATGAATGTATCCTGAGATGTCTTCAATGTATGACAAGCTTGGGTGTCATTGTAGTCTGCTGTGATTGTTACCTCCTGTCCATTGACGAGAAATTTTAGGCATTGATGATAGGTAGATGGTACTGCTTGCATATCATGGATCCAAGGGCGTCCCAACAGTATGTTGTATGTCAGTTCCCTATCTAAGACTTGGCAAACCACTTTTTGGACAATAGGCCCAACTTGAATGGGTAATATGATCAATCCTTTAGAGGACCTTTCTTCTTCATCATATGCTTTGATTGTGATTTTTCTTCTTGTATCAATGGTTTCATCTGAGTATCCTAGTGCACAGATCAACTTTAAGGTACAAATATTTAAACCAGCCCCTCCATCTATCAGGACACACTTTACACGGTGTTTGTGGATGAGGACTTCAATGTGAAGGGTGGAATTATGTGGATGGGTTAGTGACACATCATCATGTTTAGAAAATGGTAATGAGGTCAGATGAATGCCACCATAGCTTGGAATTGACACACATCCAGATTGTTAGGTACCATAGTTGATACAAGAGCTTGTTCAAGAACCTCTTTGTGTGATGGGGAAATTTTCAAAAGTTCCAAGATTGATATTTGTGCCAGTATTTTCTGCAATTGATCGATGAGATTATATTGATTGGAGGAGGATCCACTAATGGGGAATGATATTGATGTCCTTTCAATATAGCTTTGGATTGTGCCCTTGTTGTGGCATTAACTAGTTGGTACTCTTGTTTCCCTTTGAGTGTGACTACATTGATTTGGTTTTTAGATTTTTCCATATGTTGTACCAAATTGGTAGATGTAATGTTGTTGTTCTGATTGATTTGATTGTATAACTCTTCATCCTCCTTGGCAGCAGAAAAACAAAGGATTGTTGTGTCATAAACATAACCAACATTCTTACCTTTAGTGTTTGCAGAAGAGGATTCTCCCTTCTGGTAATTGGGTAGAGGATTTTTGAACGTTGTATGATCCTTGTTTGTTTGGTGTCCCTCTACAAATACTTTCTTTTGATCTATGAGGTCTTGTACCGCATGTTTTAATTGCCAACAATTTCCAGTCATGTGACCTTTATTTTGATGATAGTGACAGTAATGTAAGTCATTCCACCATGATGGTTTGACTTGAGGGTCCCAATTTCTAGCCTCTTATACTTGAATGAGTTTTTCGTCTAAAAGCTCTTTGAGGACTGATTCCAATGATTTCCCTAACGGTGTGAATTTTTGTTTATTGGATGGTCGTTGGAATGATTGGGTTTTTGTCTCTCCACTATTTTGATTATTCCCTTGATCATTACTTTGTTTGACATTAAGACCATTGTTTTGTCTGTTTGTGGGGGTTGGTGTCAATGTGAATACTGGTTTAGATGTGTGTGTATCGATCATGGTATCAATATTCTTGTTCTTTTTCCAAAATCTTGGCTTTTCATGGTTGTTGTTAGAGGAATTGTTATTGTTTGAACCCTCAATGAAGTGTTTGATTGTTCCTCTTTTGATTAGAGCCTCTTCGATTTTGAGCCCCTTTTCGATAACTTGTTCAAATGTGGATGGACATTGTAAGTCCAATCTGTAATTCATGTCATCCACTAAGTTATCAATAAACATCTCTATCTTCTCCTCTTCGAGAATAGATCTAGGGTATTTAGCAAATAACCTTCTCCATTGTTGGAGAAAGGAAAGAAATTTTTCACCTTTTGCTTGTTTGGTGTTGTAGAGTTCTTTCAAGGTTACCCCATGTTGGATGTTGAATGAGAAGTGTGTAATGAACCTATTGATTAGTTCTTCAAAGGATTGAATCCCAGGATCCAATTTAGAAAACCACTCCATGCAAGTATTCCCTAAGCTCCTTGGAAATAATCGTAGTAGGTAAGAGTCCTCGTGTGTGAACTCTATGCTCATGGCTCGAAATTCTCGTACGTGATCAAATGGATCGGTTCTTCCATTATATTTGTTGTATGTTGGGTATTCACAATACCGTGGAAATGGTATCATGTTAATGCTTGAGTCGAATGTATAAGGGCAAATGTCTTGTAATAAATATCTCTTTGTTGGCCCTTGTTGGATATTTTATAATTTATAATTAAGCTGGTAGTTTGTTTTGTCAAAACATCCAATTTGATTTAGATTTCTATACTAGTTGAACTGGGTATGAAAGTTTGTTTCCTTGAGTTGATTGACATCAAAGTCTTTAGAGTTTTGCACCTTTATTGACTAATAATAGGAAATACTTTTCCATATCTTGCTCTAGCATCTTTTCCATAAATTTATGGAAATAGAGGTCTTGTTGACTTCTTCGATTTCCTCTACTTGATTTATTTCTTTCTCATGTGAGTTAATAAGAGATCGATTATTTGCTATGTCCCAAGGGTTTCTTGATATAGCTGCTATTCTTTCGTTTTCTTGTTCTTGTTGTTTTTGATATGCTGCTCGTGTGAAAATAGGCATACAAGCGTTTAAAGTTTTACTCTAGACTTTGATCTTGGATTTGATTGGATAAGTGTCAAGGTTGTTGATTTAAAATCTGATTTAATATTATCTAGTTTCGTGATGGAAGGATGATAAAATCCTTGATAGGGAAACTTAGACAAAAAATCTTAGATTTTGGTGATAATGACACTATGCAAGATGCTGCAAGATCTAGGTGTAGGGGTAAAGCTTTCCTTTTGTGTGACTTAAGTGTTCTGGACTGTGGAAAAAAATATTCTGGACTGATGGAAACCTTGTTATCGATATGGGAAAACTGACAAAATGTCCTATCAACTCTCTGTTTTTCTGGTTTTATGGCGCGCTAAAACAGAGACGGGATGCGCTGGAACAGAGACTGGGCGCGCTAAAACAGAGATTGGGCGCACTGAAACAGAGATCGGGCGCACTGAAACAGAGCTACAAAGTGCTGAAACAGAGACCAGGCGCATTGAAACAGAGACCAGGCGCGCTGAAACATAGACCAGGAGCGCTGAAACAGAGACCGGGCGTGCTAAAACAGAACCTTAAGGTGTTTAAGACAGAAAAAAACTATCTTATTCTATGAAACTCACTTGGTCTGGTATCATATTGGATGGCTGGTTGTGGGATGTATTCTGGACGAATTCTTTGACTGTGATTGTGGTGTTGCCTAAGAGCTCTTCTTTGGAAATATGCTTGTGAATCTAAGGGAGCTACAGCGTAGTCGTCTGTATAACCTCTAGAGAAATCGTGATACCTATGAATAAAAGTCCTATGTTGGAGTAGAACTTTCCTACTTTGATACAAAAATCGTTGTTTTCTTAGGAGTTGTTTGTATGCAAGTGTTTTCTTTGGTTTTCGGATTCGTTTGGCAAGAGATTTCTTGACAAACTTGGTGGATACCCAATCTCGAATCATGAGAAATCCACAAGTGCTTTGATTTTAAGGATTTTCTTTTGTGATGATCTTATCTTAGTTTAATGATAGAAAACACAGCAATCAAGAATAGAATGGTTGTCTTTTAAAAATCCTAGAATCTAAACAAATAGTGTATGTTCTCAAG
The DNA here is from genome assembly GCA_007258455.2 of Sequoia sempervirens. Lineage (NCBI taxonomy): Eukaryota > Viridiplantae > Streptophyta > Pinopsida > Cupressales > Cupressaceae > Sequoia > Sequoia sempervirens. The sequence goes on from VDFB02017830.1 coordinate 96,116, forward strand.
AATCAATGATTCTTCTTGGTCTTCACTGGTTTGATAACAAGATAAAACACTTCAGATAGACTCACTCCTAGAGATAAAAGGTCATCGTTATATACCATCGACCTACTTTGAATTAAGGCCGACTATTGTTAGCGTCAAATTCCCTAGAGGCTGTTTTTGTCTTTTCCAGTGCATACTCAGAGTGACGGAAGTGGATACCAGATCCCCTAAGCAAATAGTCCTTGGCAATTATATGGTGAGTGTTTGAGGGTAGATTCTTCCCCGCCCCTGCACCGCCGAGTATTACAATGTTCAAAAACTGACAAGCGTGCTTCTAGTTCTAGGTTCTTAGATAGGGTTTTCGTTCGGAGTGGCAAATGGATAAACTCCCTCGAGAAACCTCCCAATCTTTAAAACAAAGATTTTGGGGATGGTTATCCTGCACACTTCCGTTGAAAGAGGGTTTCCCCAAATTCACATAAATTTTTAAGTGGGTTGGAATACCATGGCTTTTGGTTGTCCCCACTCAGGTCGTTCCCGTAGGTGAGTACTTTTTCCCACTACGGCAGGCCTGTCTAAAGGTTTTAAGAAAGCTTTAAAATTGCATAAAGTAAATGGTGAGTCTGGTATTCTGATGCACCCAGTTAAGGGGAGAGCATAAACCTATCACCCAATCACAGCAAAAATGTTGTTCTTTTTAAAACCCAAAAGACAAGTGATTCACTCTATAGGGAGATGTTGCTCCATAATAAGCATGATGTTCAATTTTTAAACCACAAAATAAATGTGACGTTTCTATCTTAGGATTGATCAATTTTTATCCATTTCTATCCTAGGATTGGTAAATTTTAACCATTTCTATCCTAGGATTGGTAAATTTTAACAAAACAAAAAGACATAAATAGAATCTGGCCACGAACGCGTCGGATCCAGATAAAAGAAATGACTTTAAAGATAAAAAGGTGGCGCGCTGGAACAGGAACCCAGCGCACTGGAACAGTAACCGGACGCGCTGGAACAGTAACCTAGCGCGCTAGAACAGGAACCCGGCGCGCTGAAACAGACCACCGGCGCGCTGCAAAAACTCACGATTCTGTGAAAACTTTCACGCCGATACCTGTAGGACACAATTTTCAAAATTTTAGTAAAATATGGGGTAAGGCCCCACGATGGGCACCAATTTGTAAGCGGTAGAAGGGGAAAAACAAACTAAACAATGCATCTACGCTTCTAAATAAGATATTGCATCTAAAACTTAATGAATTTAAACTAATTTAAACCAAGAAGGTTCAGAAATCTATCCTATTGATCTCTAACTCTGAAGATTTCTCCAATTTACTTAGCTCTTAGATTTTTAAGCTAATTAAACTATTAAAATAACACTTAGAGAATGAGAAATGAACTATTCTACTCTAATATGATTTAAATATGCAAATTCTATTCTAATGGCAGCCATGACTGCAAATGTTGGATGCTTGATTGTTGCTTGATGGATGCTGGATGAATGCTTGAAATGTTGGATGGTTTGGATGCTTGAATGCTTCGGAAACCTGCAGAGTAAGATTGCATAAGTCGGGATCCTTTTCTTGTAGCCCAAGAGCTGTATTTATAGCTTTCACGGCAGCACAATTGCACAGGAAACCAGGATGAGGGGCTGTGATTTCCTCTGGAGAATCCAAAGGAATGGGATGAGAAGAAGGAGCTAATCATGGAGAATGGTTTCTCCCCATGAAAACACCAGGCAAGATAAGAGGGAAGGTGGGTGGAAGGTTGTTGAGAGAATTTCTTGCAAGTTTGTCCCTGAAGCTTTTCCCGTGAATGGTAGTGCCATTAATTTGAATTTTGAGAAATTAATTTTATTGGTGAGTGAATAGTGCATAAATTTTATGCATAAATTTAAATATTTTTAATTTATTTAAATTTAGCAAAAGGAGGAATAAATAATTTAATAAATCAAACTATAGGGTTTGTTTTATTAAATTAAAAGGAGAATGATAATTAAATAAAATATTTTTAGCAATCTTTATTTAATTAAGAAGAAATGTGATTTTAAATAACACAAATTATTTAAATTGTGTATTTAATTTTAAGATAGAAGTAATAATGATAATAATTAAATAAAACAAAGTTTTTAATTTTGTTTATTTAATTCACATATAACAATATGATGAATGATACACCAAATGTTCAAAAGTTTTAATTTTGTTTATTTAATTAGGAGAGAAAAATAGAAGAATTCATTAAATGGTTCCTAATATAAATAAATATTTCATTTATTTACTAAGTAGAAGAATTTAAGATTAATTAATCAAATAAGTCGTGATTCAATTAATTAGATTCTCCCCGCACTAATTTTGAAAAGCCTACAGATCTAAGACATTTTAACCTTTTAATTGCCCTAATTCTCAACCAAGCTTCCATTTTTTAAAAAGTTTTAAATACATCGATTTTTGCCTAAGGAAATAAATCCATACCTTCCTAGTTGCACTAATAATGAATGTGTAACATAATACGTAGAGCTTATGTCTCATAATGCATAAGCTCCACTTCTCATCTTTCTTTTGCTTCCCATCCTTGAGAAAACTCAAACTCTCTTTTGTTTTCCATACACACAACTTTCACAGAAATCCATATTAACACATTTTAGACCTGGTAAAACATTATTTGAATGAAGTACTTTCATACATTTTGCACTCATATGCCCAAGTCTATTATGCCACAGTGCTGATTTAGAGTCCACAACAACTGTATGATCTTCCAACTAATCGAACTCAAGTATAACCGCTCTCTAACATTGACCTTTTCTATAAAAATTAAAGTAGAAGGAACAATATGACCTGTACAAAAATATAAGGTGCCTACTTTCATACCTTTTTCTACCACCAAGGCACCTGTTGTAACCTTCCAATTTTTATCACTAAATTTAACAACACAACCTTCATCATCTAGTTGCCCCACTAAAATTAGATTTTTGCTTAACTTTGGAACATGCCTTACCCTCACATATTAGCCAATGATTCCCATTTTGCAACATAATCTTGATTCTTCCCTTTCCAATAATCTGATAGGGTTCGTTATCTCCTAAATAAATCAGCCTAAAATCCCCTTGGACATAATCAAGAAAATAACTTCTATGGGGGGTAGCATGAAATGAAGCCCCTGAATCTAACACCCAAGAATCATCAGCATTATCAAGGGAAAGAATCAAAGCATCCTCATCAGATTTATTACTTACCACATTTTCCTCTTTACTTCCTTCATTTTTGTCTCCTTTATTTTTCTGAAACCAGCAATCTTTCTTCATATGACCCGGCTTACCATAGTACTAGCAATCGTTCTTGTCTCTAGATTGCCCGACTTTCTATCCTTTGATTTTTCTCGTGACTTCCCATGATTTCCGGAATTGTTTCCTCTCTCCTTTGTTTTTCCCCTGCTTTCTGCATTCAAAACACTACCTGATGTGGATGTTCCACCTGAGCTTTTCCTACAAATTTTTTCACTCAAAATAACACCAAAAACATCATCAAATTTCAATGTATTCAAACCAGAAATAGAATTGCTAACAACCATTACCAAGCTATTCCAGCTTTCAGGCAAAGAACATAGAATCAAAAGAGCCCTAACTTCTTCATCAAAGTTTACTTTTACAGAAGTTAATTGACTGGTAACCATATTAAACTCATTCAAATGATCTGTAACTGACCCACCTTCTACAATTTTCATATTAAATAAATGCTTCATAAGAAATACCTTATTCGAAGTGGAAGGCTTTTTATATAACTTCGCCAGGGTTTCCATCAACTCTTGAGTTGTCCTTGCTGTTGTAATATTGAATGCCACTGATTGTGCCAGGCATAGACGAATACTGCCAAGAGCCTTTCTATCCAAGATCTCATAGTCCTCATCTGACATTGCTGAGGGTTTCTTGGTTTTCCCTTCCAATGGCCACCATAAATCCTTCTGATAGAGATAGTCCTCCATCTACATCTTCCATAACTGATAGTTTTGCCCGTTAAACTTCTCAACCTTCTTACCCTCGTCTGCCATTGCTCCCACTCAACCGTGAGACTCCCACTCAACTGTGAGATCTTCCTACAGATGATAATCGAAACACAACCCGCTTTGATACCACTTGTTAGGGTTAGAGATGGCAGATATCTAACAATTAAATGCATATTTAAGTAATAAATAGAGAAACTAAAAACACACACAGAATAAATCATAACACAGATAATTTAACGTGGTTCACCCAATCTGGGCTACATCCACCAAACCACAGCCATCCAATACTTTTATTATCCAGTGTAAAACCTATTACAATCTTGCGAATAATCACATTTTTCATCATACTGAAATACCCATCCAAACCCCTTTTTAACAAGCTTAGAAGCTTCTGAATTTTTGGGTTCTACAAAATCGGATTTTTCTTTTTTTCATTGATTTTTCCCTTTTTCGGCAAGAATAGGGGCCGGGGTGTACAGTATACCATGGGCTATATAGTATAGCATGATCAATCACCACATACCAACACTTTGACCTATGAGGAGCTTGAGGAAGAGCCTACAAGTGAAACTAATAGTGGGACGGCTGCTGCCCCAATGGAAGAAGCTTCCAAATCTCCTCCAGTAACTAGATCGAGGAAGAGGAAAGAGGTGGTTGAGAAGTAGTCCAAACCCCAAGTCTACTCAAGAAAAGCTTCTAAAGGTGAATCCTCCAAAAAATCAAAGACATCAGGAGTTCTTGATACCATCCAAGAGGACCCCCTCCATGAAGGAGAGGAAGCGTTGGCCAAGTAGCCAAAGTCTCCACCTGTTACCTCCACTCTTTCCACTGTTGTTGTTACGAATGATATCTCCCTGCCTACCTCTCAAGAAATGGTTGCCACCTCCCCACCTTTAGTGGATATTTCTATCCACCTTGCCTCCACTCCACCCACTATGCAAGTTATGATAATTGACTTTTCCTCCACCACCACCTCTCTGCTCTCTTCTTCTTCCATGTCTTTGACCACTTCTCTCCCTCTGGAAACAACATAAATTCCAATTCCCATGCTCTCACTCCCAGAGGCCTTCTCCCAACATATGTAGAACATTTGTATAGAGCTCTTGAGGCTGCTAATGAACCTAGCTATTTAGGCTACCTTGTTACAGATTCTTGCTAATATTCCCACCTCCACTCCTCCAATTGAACCACCAGAATTGAAAGCCACAATGTAAATATCGGAGGAGTGGGAGAGGTGAGAGAAGGAAGCCACAAATGGGATCAAAGAGGAAGCAGATGATTACCATGAGCACCCTGAGTTCCAACACCTTCCAATTGATAAACTAGTGTGCGAAGGTGAAGAGATAGAATCCTCTGAGGGAGATGAAGAAGATGTTGGAACCAAACTTATTGTGGAGACCTTTGATGCATACCTCAAGGAGGAGTTAGCTCAATAGTTAAATAATGTTGGAGAGGAGGAAGAAATGCAGCCTTTCAAGGAAGAAAAGGAATCAAGTGATAAGATGGAGGAGGATACTGAACCTCCAACTAGGGAGAATGATGAAAGCCCCAAACATGATGAAGAAATGCCTCTCTCAGAAGAGCAAGAAGAGAAAGAAAAGAAAGAAAAGAAAGAATAGGAGGAAGTACTTCCTCAACATGAGGAAGAAGATAAATCCCAAGAAGAGACTGAAACACACAAAAGCCCAGGAATGGAGCAGCCCAAAGAACATGGGCATGAAAAAGAAGAAAAAAGGAAAAGTTGCAAAGGGGAGGACAACCCCAAGGAGCATGAAGCCACCGAGTCTCCACAAAAGGAAACTATATTCATTCACGATTCTAATGAAGAAGAAGAAGGAAAGGCCAAGCAAGAGACCCTGGGTAGTAAGGTGATGGAGATTGAATACACCTGTGAGAAATAACATGACCATTAATCTCCAAGGGGAGAATCTCAGATGTGTGAGTGGCTTGAGAAACAATTGGAGAAGAAAGCTCTAACCCCAAGGGACCCAAAGGAAAGGTTGGAGGCCATCTTGGGTTGAGCCCAGGTCAGCACAAAGAAGGAGAAGAAGCCTATGGTCAGATCTCATCTGACAATGGATGCCTTCGGGTCCAGAACCATGCAAATAACCACTCTCGTTCTAGGAGAAGGAGGGGTAAGCTATAACTTATCCACCCTTGATCTGGTGATGGCCACACGAGAATAGAAAATTGATCACCTCCAGGGGTTCATTCCCACCATCGTGCATCAAATGCACAAGGATAAGATTTCAAAGGAGGAGCTAAAAGCATAGGTGGCTGATTTGATAACCTATATTCAGCAATGGTCATCAGTGGAAGAGCTTCCCACCACATCCTCAGCATCACCACAATTATTGTCCAAGGAGCATATTAATCAACTTGAGAAGAGAAATAATTGAACAAAATCCATGGAGGATTGGTTCAGACAAGTCCTCTACAACGAAAACATGGGCATCGGCCACATGGTTAGAACCTCCAACAAATTCCTAGAATTGTAGAGAGTGCTCAATGGAATAAGGAAGTTCTACACTGACTTCCCCGAGCTATACAGGATCACGTACCCCAAACTTGAGGCCATCCTCAAGGTGCCTGAGGGATACTAGGAAAAGGAACTTGCTCTGGCTAATGGCTATCATTGGATCATAGAGACGTGGAAACTGAGCCTTGACCACATAAAAGATGTATTGGAGCAAGTACTTCATGAGGTGGAGATTGAAATTGATTATATCAAGGAAGTCTGGGCTATTTGTGAAGAATATATAAAGCTAATGACAGACTTCGATGTGCCTGCAGTTGAGTTGGGTTCCAAAAGGATAAAGCCCCACTCTCATAAGAAAATGGAGAATGGGACTATAGATGCACTAACCTCAGATTTCATGGGTTTTGCTGCAGGAGCCTTCGCCCAGTCTGAGTAGGTGATTAAGAATGTGAATTTTTTTGACAAGGACTAGGATACCATCACAAATTAATCAAGGAGGCTTAATTTCTAGGTGATCCAATTTGACATATTGGAGTGGAACAAGCTTCAGGCATTGATCCTAAAATTTATAGAACATGCCACCATGAAGAAAAGAGAAGGAAATCCAATTATTGATGATGAGTTCCTCTCTATGTAGCTGCAGTAAAAGGGAAATCAGCAAAGGAAAAAGTTACTACAGTGCTACCACATGAGGACAAAATAGGGAAAAGACAAGAATGTAATTTAAGATTGTAATATATTTGGGGGGTAGGTGAAACCCTAGTTTGTAGTGAATCTTGACCACATAATACAAATCAATCTTGGCCATTCATTTTTCTTTTGGAACACTATAAATAAGGGGTCTCTCATTTTCAAGAGAGAGTTGAGTTATTGTAAAGACATGCTACAAAAATTTTAATAGAAGTTCATTGGCTTTTGGTGGACTCTTGAGTTTCTATTGCATGGTATATGGTTCTTCTCCCATAGTTAGTTAATTTGAAGTAGATTTACTTAGTTGTTTTCATGTTTTAGCTTGCTTTAGTAGATTAGTTGATGTTGTTCACTGATTTTGAAGCATTTTTTTGTGTTGATTCCTTCTTGGTCTATACTTTTGGTTATTTTTTTATGACATAGAGCTGTGTAAAGTTAGTCAAGACTTAAATTGAAAGCTGCTCTAAATTTCCATTGTTTGTTCATGCTTATGGTGAATGCATGATTGAATATCTATACTCCTTAGAAGCTTGCACAAATTTCATTAGACTATGATATAATCTGGTAAAGTGAAAATTTGTTTTAGGAAGGTTTTTCGTAGTAGAATCCTCCATGATCACTGCTCACTGCTCAATTTCAGATCCAAGAACCTTCTCTCTTCCCTGTCCCTTTTCTTTTTTTTAATAAATAACCTATGCTAAGGTTCATTGCACATTGTAAAGCTAAATCTAGAGATGAAATTGGAGTTTAAGACTATTTTCTAAACCTACAACAGTTTCAAATTAACTTCCCCATCTCAAGAACTCCATTTTAAGATCCAACTTCCTTCCAGCCTAACTCCATAAGTCTACCTTGTGATTCCCAGCAAAATTACATCAAACATCAACTGATAAATTTCATGCGCATCATGACCTGACACCCGAGAGACCTTGGGGTGATTTTCAACAAATTATTGTTGGAGATTTCCTTTCAAGAGAGGTAGTGTGCATATGCATTTCCTGTGTTGAGAAAGTGCTAAAACACCCATCACCAAAACTGGCACTAGAAGGAGGGCCTTTGGGTTAAGCTAGATCGAGGTGATTCACTCTCTCCTAAGAGGTCCCAAAGAGCTTTAAGGTCTACTCCAAACAAAGGGAAATTTTAGGAATTACAACCTCCCATGAGGGCTAGAAGAACTAAGAGAGAGGACACAACTTCTTCTTCCTCTTACATTCCACCCACTTCACCTTCATCTTCACCTCTTTTCTCCTTTCATTCACCTCAAACTCAGTAGACTTCCTTGAATTTCATTCATTCTACTTAGCCATACCACACTGCTTTCCCACCTCTTACTTCCCACAGTCAGGGTGCTCCCTCTTTCCCTACCCTCCAAGTCCAAGGTGCAGTCCCAACTGTCACTACCCCTGTGTAGCCCCATGTTACTGTTCAATAGAAAACACCACCTCTACCTCCCCTCATGGCTTTGCTAGGGAAAAATCCTTCTCTATTTCACTTCAATTCCTACCATGACATGCTTAAGAATCCGAAGAGCTTTTGTTTGAAGTTCAATCCTTGAGATCCGCAGAGGATAGCTGAAGAACACATCAAGATATTCCAAAAAATGCTAAAAGACATGCAAATTGGTTAGGAAGATGTGGCATGTAGGATTTTCCCTTATTCATTGGGGGAAGAAGCCTTCTATTGGTACATTAACTTGTTAGTGGGTTCCATCACATCTTGGGATTTACTGATGAATGCCTTCTTGCAGAAGTACAAGATCTTGATCAGTCGTTTAGAGTTGTATCAACAATTCATGATAGCTCATAGGGAAATTAATGAGCTTATCAGCTCCTTCAACGATCGATTCCCCCAAGCCTACATGAGGTTGCAAGCCCCATATGTGCTCAATGATGTTGTTTCCTTGCCAGTCTATTATGCAGCATTGGACAACCTCACAACTGTAGTGGTAAAGAGAATGCAACCACCTCTAACCAGACTCGTGGACACTTATTTGAAAGTAGTTATTTCCAACATTGACTTGGGTTAGAACATCTTTGTTCCACTGCCCTCCTTGGGGAAGGTTGCTCATCCTCTACAAATTCAGGGACTTACCCAAGCATTGCAACATTAGACTTCCCTAATGAATCAAGTAGCACAATTTCCTATAGTACCTCATCCCGGACAACCCATGAATCGGGTACCCCCAGTGCCTCACTACTTGTAGCCTCAACAACAAAAAGCTTATTCACAATAGCCTCAAGTGCTCCTATACCTACAAGGTCCTGAATTCCTACCCGCTTAGCAAAATTTGTTAGTGGCACAACATGTCTTCCTTCAAAATCAAACACCATAGAGAAAGATCAGTTGGATGAGTTGACCAAGATGATCCAAAAGATGTCTACAAAGATGACACACTTGAAAAAATAGAACAACCAGTTGTAAGCCTCTCAACATAGCATTCAGGCTAACCTCAACCAAGATAACAGGAATAACCACAAGGCAAGTACCTCATTTGGATAAAATTATGAGCAAGGACAAAATTCCAATAAAATTTTTGAAAGGAGACTCTCTCAGAGATAGAATAGGACATGGAATACAAGTTTGAAAAATGGAGGTGTCCTCACTACTCTTGACCAACCTTCCAAAATGGAGAAGAGAACTAGTGGATTGTTCCTTGTCGAAGTCGCTCTGTCTGGATGGTGCAGAATTCATAAGGCAAATAGGCATTTTGAGTTGGGTTGCCCTGAATTCTAAGTAGCCGCGAAGATTTTTGAAGTGGAGGTCTAGAATATTGTTGAGAGTACAAATTACAGAGACATAGTTCCATCTAAGCCTTATGATTCCTCCTGTCTCATGGTCAACTAGGCCCCATTCCCATGAAGTGAAAGCAATGAGCCCGAAATTGAGACCACCTCTACCAAAAATGAAGAAGTGCAAGAGGAAAGTAATGAAGAAGCTTTGTTTCAGCTCTTTAATTTAGTAGATAATGGTCCCATAGATGAGGAGGAGTTTCATGAAGATGAAGTGCAAATGTTCCACCAAAGAGCCACTCCATAATACTTAAGAGATCAACAAGCAGGAGGACATTTCACTACTTCCACTCTGCCCAATAACTTTAGCATCCTGCCTAACCCCAATGCTAGCAACAACCCTAGCTATCCCCATGTGCCCAAGCACTACTTGAACAACAACCAACAACTTGATCAAATCTAGAGTCAGCTGACTAGTTCATCCATAGGCAGATCCTTTGATGTCAAAATCAAAAAAATGGGGGAATACGTTGCTGAAGAATTTAAGAAAGGTAAGATCAACCTGTCTGCCTTTGAGTTACTCAAGGTTCCTATAGTTAGGCATGCCTTATTTATGGTTATTAATGGAACTCCTTCCTCTAAAAAAACACAAGAGATACCTACTAAGAGAGCCACCTTTGATGAGCCTTGACAGGAAATCATAATCCAAGAGATCATAGGCAGGAAGAAGGACACCTCCACAAACCAGCAAGATGGAAAAAAACCTACCAAAGAACAGACCCCACTGAAAACTAAGGAAAAGTCCAATGAGAAGGACAAGGGTCAAGTGGCCCAGGCTGACCCGCCTATGGGATTATTCCAAGGAAAGTTTGAGATTCCACCCTTCCTCACCACAATTAGAATATTTGGAAAAAACTTGCACAATTTCCTAATTGACTCTAGAGCATCACCAATGTCATGCCTTTGGTAATATGCAAGGCCCTTGGAATTACCCCCACACATTCAAGGAGAAAAGTGATGCAACTAGACAAGACTAAGGTCAACATCATTGGGGGGATCAATTGCATCCCAATGCAGATTGTTGCAGATCTGAGGGTGCAACAAGTAATTGACATCCAAGTTGCAGACATTCTCGACAATTATGGAATCATCTTGGGAGATCATTCACATGTGGATACCATGGAAAGGACTGCCAAACCAGATTCAAATAGATTGGGAGCCACGCATGAAGTTTATGATCACAAAATATAACAACATCAATGAGGTGTTGTTTGTGGAAACAAAGCTAGGAAATTATTGCCCCTTTGCTTATCAAGAAGAAGCAGAGCCTCAAGAAGAAGAACCAGCTACAGAGGTATTCCTACTGTAATGTACCCCTTCGACCAACTTGACTTATGCACCTCAGAGTATAGAAATGTTAGTGGAATTTGAAGATGATAAGCCTTATGAAGGTGGTATAATTTAGGACTACTAGATGGATTTCAAGACTTCATGGAGAAGTGCGTACAAGATCAACTTAGTTTGGGAGAAAGGATAGACTTCCAAGACCTTTTTCTCCCAAGCTGGTGCAGAGTTCACAATGCTTCCCACTTTGAGTTTGAATGTTGTTTGTGCCAAGCAGTAGTGGAACATGTCAAAGGACTAGTCATGCCTCCAAAGGAGATGCCAATAGGACAACTGTCATCCAATCATGTTGAATAAATAGCTACTCCAAAGTTTATTAATGCAAGCACACAACCCAAAAGGAATGAATGCATGATTGGTCCCGATGTCAAAAATCCTTCCAAGTTCTGGACATTACGCTTCAATGGATCCAAGTCCAAGCAGGGAGCCAATGCTGGGTTCAAACTCATCGGCCCCACTGGTAAGACTTACTTTGTTGTCCACAGACTTTAGTTTTATTTCATGAATAATGTAGTAGAGTATGAGGCTTTAGTTCATGGTCTCTTAATGGCTCTAAGAAAGAATGTCAAAATGCTACAAGTTTTTGGTGATTCTGAGTTGGTAGTCAAACATGTTAGGAAGTTGTACTCCTGTCATGAGAGAAGGTTGGAAAACTATAGACATAGAGTCTGAGATCTCTTAGAGAGTCTAGATGCCTTCAATATACAATTGATCCCATGTTCTCAAAATCATACTACTGATGCCTTGGCTCAAGAAGCCAACACATTATAGCCTTTGTCTCTATCTGGTCTCAAGAGATTCATAGTTGAATTGACATCTACCCCATATGTACCTGACAATGTCACTCATTTCTAGGTATTCAATGATGATAAGCATATCTTGGAGTTTATCACAAGTTTTGATGTGTTTGTCACACAAATAATTGATGAAGTTAATCCAAAAGAAGCTAAGTTAGATATAGAGGGGGTCATCAACCTAAAATCCAACACTATTCCACAAAGTATGGTCCAGCTTGAGCACATATTCAACTCGGATCAAATCAGAGATCAAGACCAACAAGCAAAGAAAGAATCCATGAGCAACGAGTGCGACGTCCACAATTGAGGAAGTTAAAAATGTTTTTATTGGCAAGGTGTGCACTGTAAAAGAAAAGAAAGGAATCATTAATGCTCTTCAAAAGTATCCTGATGTGGTAGCATGGAGCTATGAAGACTTGAATACTTATGATACCTCCATTATCACACAAACCATTCCCCTCAAACCCATCGTGAGACCATTCTAGCAAAGAAAATGCCCCATTAATGCCCTGTTGGAGCCTATCATTTATAAAGAACTGCATAAACTACTTTTAGCTAGATTAATCTTTCTAGTCAGGAAATCCATGTGGGTGGCCAACTTGGTCTTG
>VDFB02017832.1:0-21580 GCA_007258455.2 Sequoia sempervirens
AAATACATCGAATCGGACCAGAACCCCAACTCAATATCATCATCGTCCCAGTCATCACAGTCTAAGTACGGATGCCAGGTCACTGCCTCTACATCATCAATAATCTGCCTCCAATACTCAAGCTTACCCATCATATGCTGGGTAGGCCTGCCTCTATATCGAAACACATAAGGCCTCGTCGTTGGTCTGGCTAACACTGGCACGGGACGCGTAACAGCAATATGCTCCCATGCCCATACCTGGAGAAGGGTAAGCTCCCGCGATAAGCTACTTTGCCGCCCAGGATGCCGCGATCCAATGCAAATCATGATATAAGCAGGCAAGCAGCTGCACATGCCCCAAAGCATACCTCGTCCTATAGGCCCACGGACCCTCTAACACCCGACCCCATCCAAGAGATAGACCCTTTTACCTCTTATCAGAACAAAGGAATCCACTAATAAAGCCGGCCAAAACTGAAGGAAGTGGTGCATACAAATCATGCATCTCAACCCATGGAATCCACTCTCCCGCAATCTGAGGATCCTGAAAGACCCTCTGCATAGCCTCTACACCACCAACCTCCTCTGAATCATCTACCACAATCTCTCCAACAAAAGGAATGTGTAGAATACATCATACATCCTCTGGCATCATGGTCATCTCGCCAGTAGGTAAGTGAAAGGTGTTGTGGTCACTATGCCACCGCTCTGCTAAAGCTGTCAACAGACCCCTATTAAGTCTAATATGGGGCATATCCAATAATGTCGCTAAGCCACAATCAGAAATATGCTGTCTCTCGTCTGGCGTAAGTCGCGATATCATATCAAAAGGCCAGGGGAACTGCTCTCGCACCTGGATAACATCTAAATGCTCCTGTTATCATACAAAGAAGACATTTTAATCAAAATATCAAAAGATCATCAAATTTTCAAAAATTGTGCTTTTACCTATCAACCTAGCAAATTATCAAGGAACCCTCATCTATCAATCAGGTTCAATCCTTTGGAAAGTTTAATTATTCCTCGCCTATCATGAGGGTAATTATTATCAATCAATAGATCTCACTCATCATGAGATCATTTCCCATATATTTTAGTCAAGATCAAACTAAAATAGATGGAATCAAAAACAAATCGACGAAAAGCAAAGTGCACAATTTTTCATCAATCTGTACCGCAAAGTGATACAAAATCAACCTAAAAACACTAAAATGTCTGGCACGCTACAAAATCTTCTGGACGCGCTACAAAAACATCCCAACACGCTAAAAAGACTGGCGCGCTATAAAATCCTATTGACGTGCTATACAATTGACCTAACGCGCTAAAACTTTTGACGCGCCACAAAACTGACTAGACGCGCTATAAAACTTCATGGGCGCGCTAAAACTACGGCGCGCTACAACAGCTCACGGACACGCTAAACCGTGTTTGCCACGCGCTAAAACAATAAAAATGTGTAAAAATACATCAAAAGGAACTGGCGTGAATTACGAGGAGGATTTGGGGTACATACCGGAGGTCCATAGTCGGCCGGATGCTGGTGACGACGCACACACTCGAGTCAGTGGGTGTGGTATGGGATCGACATCCTGTAGCTCTAGCACTCTGAGGGTCTCTATCACAAGATTGTCAAAGTCAAATGCACAAATGACTTTTGAGAATGACCTTTTGAGTATTTATAGGCTATTTTTGGGGGATTTTTATGGGATTTATTTATTTTTCCTTCTTACGAATTAATTCTTATCTATCACAGGGGCATTTTTGGACAATTTTGTCGGAAGATAAATTGTTTCTTCACCGATTCATCATCAAATCATCAGAAAGATTCAAAATTCTTGGAAATCATAAACAAATTCAAAATTCATCAGTTTATCTCGAAGTATATATCACTATCATTTCAAAATTCAACATCTGGGGCAGATGCAGGTGCTGGAAACTCGTCCCGATCTTGGCCATTTGAAGCAAAATCATTCTTTGAAGCAATGTGTAAACACATCACTTCAAAGAGGGGCAAAATGTAGACACCTAAAATTAGTGCAGGGAATCTAATTATTTGAATCTGATTTATTTGATTAATTAATCTTAAATTCTTCTACTTGTAAACTGACTAGAAATATTTATTTATATTAAGTTCATTTATTAATTCTTTCTATTTTCTCTCCTAAATAAATAAACAAAGATTAAAACTTTGTTTTTATTTAATTATTATCATTTTCATCATATTATTTCTCTTTTAATTAAATAAACGAAATTAGAAACTTTATTTTATTTAATTATTATCATCATTACTTCTTTTATACTTCTATCTTAAAATTAAATACATAATTTAAATAATTTGTGTTATTTAAAATCACATTTCTTCTTAATTAAATAAAGATCTCTAAAAATCTTTTATTTAATTATCATTCTCCTTGTAATTTAATAAACAAACCCTATAGTTTGATTTATTAAATTATTTATTCCTCCTTTGCTAAATGTAAATAAATAAAAATATTTAAATTTATGCATGAATTTTACCACTATTCCCTCACCAATAAAATTAAATTTTTCAAAAATTCAAATTAATAGTAATCGCCATTCATGGGAAAAGCTTTAAGGACAAACCTATAGGAAATTTCTCTCAACAACCTTCCACCAACCTTCCCTCTTATCTTGCTCGGTAGCCATGGGAGAAACCTCCATGGTCAGCCCTCCTTCATCCCATGCCCTTGAATTCTCCAGATGGAATCATAGCCCCTTATTCCGTATCCCTGTGCAAATGTGCTACCGTGAAAGCTATAAATATAGCTCTTGGGCTACAAGAAAAGGATCCCAACTTATGCAATCTTACTCTGCAGGTTTCCAAAGCATCCAAGCATCCAAACAATCAAGCATTCAAGCATTCATCCAGCATCCATCAAGCAGCAATCAAGCATCCGCATTTGCAGTCATGGCTGCCATTACAATAGAATATGCATATTTAGTCACATAGGAATATAATTAATTCATTTCTCATTCTCTAAGTGTCATTTCAATAGTTTAATTAGCTTACAAATCTGAGAGCTAAGTAGATTAGAGAAATCTTTAGAGTTAGAGAGCAATAGGATAGATTTCTGAAGCTTTTCAGTTTAAATTTGTTTAAATTCATTAAGTTTTAGATGCAATATCTTATTTAGAAGCGTAGATGCATTGTTTAGATTGCCTTTCCCATCGCTACACCACTATTAATGTTGCTAGAAATATGGATGAGATGATGGAAATGATGTGAACAATGAAATTGAGATTGGATGTTGTTGAAGAAGACAAAACAAAATGCTTAAACCCTAGACGTAATGATGAAAGTGATGATGATGAAGTTGAAGTTGTAGATCAAGTTGAAGAAACCTCAGAAGAGGAAGAATTACATTAGATGAAGATGTTGAAGTCTATTTAAAAAATTGGAAAGAAACCTAGAATAGAGATTTCAAACTATACCGATAATCTAAACCTTGAAGAGTTGATTGATTGGATAAATGACATTCAAGAATACTTTGAATATGAAGAAATTGAATATCTGGAAAGAGTGATATTTTCAAAGAGTAAGCTAAAAAGACATGCTGCAATATGGTGGAAAGAAGTTCAATTGGAGAGAAACAAAAAATAAAAAGAAAGGATTGTGAAATGGGATAGAATGGTGACAAAATTGAAGGACCAGTTTATACTTGTAGACTATGAGTTGGACCTATTGAAGAGATTTCAAAACTTGACACAAAAGAAAAAGACTATGAACGAATACATTGAGGAATTTCATAAGATCATTATCAGGACTGGACATAGTGAATCAAGCAAGGGGAAAGTGGCAAGATATATCAATGGGCTAAGAATGAACATTCAGGAAGAGTTGAGTTTGATAAGGATGAATTCGATAGAGGAGGCGTATCAATTTGCATTAAAGGTAGAGGAAATGCTAAAAAAAGACATGAAAAAAGGTAGAGAGGAAGAGGAGGTAGATTTCAAAAAGGAAGGTCACATTCTGAAGGAGAAAAACCATATGTAGAGCAAAACAAGGACAAAGATTTATATTGCAAGGAAGAGAAGGATTCCAATTTTTACCATAAAGGAAGAGATGACATAAATTCTTATTGCCACAACTGAGGAGGCTATAATTCGTATCGCAATGATGGATACTAGAGACATGAGAAAGGCTATGAAAAGAGAAATTTCAGAGGAACCTATTTTAAGTGCAAAGGAGGACATAAAGCATTTGAGTGTTGCCAAGAAAGTGAAAAGACTGAAAATCATGCTAGAACCAGATATGCAGAGGAAGAACCAGTGAAATCACTGAGTTCCAAAGGAAGTCCTGAGAAGGGAGACTTGTTATTCATGAGGAGAGCATTGATCCAAGGAAATAAGTACCTAAGGAAGTATCATAGAGGAAAAGTTTGTTCCAGACTAGATGTAAAGTAGGAGGTAATGGTTGCAAAGTTATCATTGATAGTGGTAACATAGATAGCCTAATTTATGAGGAAATGGTGAAAAAGTTGAATTTGGAAAGATGAAAAGAATTGATACCTTATAGGATAACCTGGATTCAAGATGAGCACAAGATACTAGTAAGTGAGCAATTTCTAGTGAAATTCAAACTTAGGATCATATCATGATGAAGTGTTGTGTGATATTATCTTGATGGATGTATGTCATATGTTGTTGGGTAGACCTTGGCAGTATGATAAGAAAGCTATACATGATGGAAGAAATAATACCTATACCATAATGTAAAATGGAAAGAGAATCACCCTGACACCTTTGGAAGATGAACCTAAAAGTGAAGTATGTGGTACAAATAGAATCAATTTGGTAGATGGAAGGAAATTTCAGGATGGATTGAGACATGAAAACATGTGTTTTTCTTTGATTCCAAGGAAGTTTGGAGCCTTAGATGCAGAGGGAATCACAAAAGAAGAAGAATCATTAGAGGAGGAAGCCACTAAACTGATAACATAGTACCAAGATCTTGTATCAAAGAATGTTCCTAAAGGATTTCCATCGATCTAGAGTATCAATCATCATATAGATCTTATTCCAGGAGCTAGTTTTCAAACATGGCTACACATCATATGACACCAATAGAGAATGCAAAGCTAAATAGATAGACACAAGAACTGTTGAAGAAAGGATTGGTCAAAGAGAGTATGAGACCATGTGTGGTACCAAATGTAGTTGCACCCAAGAAAGATGGAGAATGGAGGATGTGTACAAATTCAAGAGTTATCAATAAGATCATAGTGAAATATAGATTCTCATTACCTAGAATGGATGACATCATGGATAGTCTAAGTGGAGCAAAGTATTTCACCAAGATAGACCTAAAGAGTGGATACCATCAGATCAGGATTAGAGAGGGAGATGAATGGAAGACAACTTTTAAGAAAAATGAGGGATTTTATGAGTGGTTGGTCATCCCATTTGGACTAACTAATGCAACTAGTACATTTATGAGGTTGATGAATGAAGTCTTGAAGAAATTCCTGGGTAAGTTTGTCATTGTTTATCTAGATAATATTTTTATTTTTAGTAAGACTAAGGAGGAACATTTGGAGCATATCAGACAAGTATTTTAGAGGCTAAGAGAAGAGAAGTTGTTGATAAACATCAAGTGTAGTTTCATGAAGGAAGAACTAGTGTATTTGGGATTTGTGATATCTATGGAAGGATTGAAGATGGACCCTGAGAAGGTTAGATCAATAGTTGAATGGCCTACACCTGTGAACATTGGAGAAGTGAGATCATTTCATGGACTAGTGACCTTTTACCAGAAGTTCATCAAAAATTTCAATGGTATTTGCACAACTATGACACACACAATGAGGGGTGACTGGAAGGAATTCAAGTGGATATCTAGAGCACAAAGGAGTTTTGAGTTGTTAAAGAAAAAGGTGACAAAACAACCTAGGTTAGCATTACAAAAATTTGATAAGTTATTCCAATTAGATTGTGATGCTAGTAGAAGTGCAATAGGAGTTGTATTAAGTCAGGAAGGGAGACCAGTAGCCTACTTCAGTGAAAAATTGAATGATGCTAAGAGAAGATATTCAGTTTATGATCAGGAGTTCTATGCAACTGTATAGGACTTGAAGAAGTGGAGACATTACTTGTTACCTAAGGAGTTTGTGTTGTATACAAATCATCAAGCTTTACAATATTTGAATAGTCAAGGGAAGTTGAACCAAGGACATATGAGATGGGTAGAATTCTTGCAGAGTTACACATTTGTGTTGAAGCACTAGAGTGGGAAGTCAAATAAGTTTGTGGATGCATTGAGCAAGAGAAGGTGTTTTTTGATAGAGATGAGAATTGAAGTATTAGGTTTTGGGGAACTGAAGCATATGTATGAGGATGATAGTGATTTTGCTAAGGTATGGAAGGATTGCAAGAAACCTATAGGGATGGATAGAAGCAAATGGTTGGATCATTTCATTCAGGAAGGTATGTTGTTCAAGAATAGTCGACTATGCATTCCTAGGAGTTCAATGAGGGAGAATTTGATCAAGGAAAATCATTGTGGAGGACTAGCAGAACATTTTGGGATTGACAAGGTCATAACATTGGTGAGTGATAACTATTTCTCGCCACAGTTGTCTAAGGATGTCAAGAGATATTTTAGAGTTGCAGGATATGTCAAGTTGCAAAAGGAAAAGGTCAGAACACTGGAAAGTATACACCATTGGCAATACCAGAGAGACCATGGGAGGACATTAGCATGGATTTCATGTTGGGATTACCTAAGACACCAAGAGGATTTGATTCTGTATTTTTGGTTGTGGATAGATTTTCTAAGATGACACATTTCATACCTTGTAAGAAGACTAGTGATGCAGTACATGTTGTCGACCTATTTTTCAAGGATATTTTGAGATTACATGGACTACCAAAGAGTATAGTATCAGATAGAGACACTAGGATCATTGGATATTTCTGGAAGACATTATGTATGAAGATGAAGAAAAACTTGAAATATAGTTCAACATTTCACCCACAAACAAACAGATAAACAAAAGTGGTAAATAAGAGCTTGAGGAATTTGTTGAGTTGTTTGAATGAAGGAAAAGCAAAAAAATGGGACTTGATACTATTGCAAGAAAAATTTACATACAACAATTCAGTAAACCAGATCTTAGGGTAGACACCATTTGAAATTATGATAGGACAACAACCTAGAGGAGTAGCAGAATTAAGAGATATGAGCATGGAGTGTAAGAGGAGTGGAGAGGTAGAAGAATTTGTAGGATTTATGGAGACAATGCATACTCAAGTCAAGGAGCATCTGGAGAAGATGAACAATACCTACAAGGAGAAAGCATATAAGAAGAGAAGACATAAGGAGTTTTCAGTAGGAGAGGAAGTAATGGTGTATCTGAGGAAAGAGATATTTCTAGTTGGGACATATAATAAGATAAAGATGAATTTTGGATCTTGTAAGATCATCAGGAAGTTTGATTCTGGAAATGCCTATGAAGTGGAACTATAAGAGGAATTTGGAATATCACCTATATTCAACATTGCAGACCTATACCAGTATCATGAAGGAGAGTCAATGGAAGACAAAGAAGTTGGATTTTTGGACTAGAAAGTACATCATTTGGAGGAAATCGAGGAAATTTTAGATAGTAGAATTGGTTGTAGTACCAAAGGAAGGCAATACAATGAATATCTAGTCAGATGGAAAGGAAGACTAGAGGAAGGTTTGCCTTGGATTTCTCTGACTGAGGTGGACCACATTGTTTTTCCTCTAGCCCCAGGAAAGTGAGAGGTTCACTTTCTTCAACCTTAGGTGTCTAATTCTGGAGCATCTTAGTAGTTTACTATCAGGACCTAGTCTCAGTATTTAATACTGCATTTTACCACATTGTAACATTAGAGCTCGTGAAGTAGGATAAATGATCTTCATGGAAACATCTACATCATATCCATAATTCAAATGTTTTGGAGACTCCAATGTGAAGTTATCACTAACAAAATATTAGTTGTATTTGGACAAAGAGCATTCACAGACCAGTCTTGGGTTTTTGAGTGTGCAGATCTATCCTATGACTTGTGGAGCTTAGGAAACCATTTCATAAGGGTTCACATTCATCAAGGGACCTTTGTTCCAATCCACATCATGTTTTTACAAGAATCAAAGGAAAATCAGATGCTTTGGCTGACCCTTCACATGTTTCATCAACTTCAGGGCTTGAAACCTCTTGAGGCGATGCGAACCTTTTCTGGAGCTGGGAATTGATATATATATAGGCATCATTTAGTTGCATTAGGAAGTCAATGAAGATATAGGTAGTGAGATAGGACTTAAGGGATTCGAACCCGCATTATATTTGTGAGCTTAATGCCATATCATTCTATAATTCTGTAATCTAGAAGGCATGGCATGTTTCCAGTGAATAATTGATCATCATCTATATTTCCATTTGTGATTTTTACTCCTATTATTTGAGTTTCAATTGTGTTTACTATTGTTCCAAGGTTGGACAGTCCTATTTCCTGACCCTCTATCCTTGACTACACCAGGAAATATCCATAAAGACAAAAACCATTTTCATTCATTCTTGTAGATATTTACTGCCTTCCAAAAGGCACCTTTCGCTAGTGAAGATATTTGTTCCACAAACAAAGAACTCCTTCCACGTTCTTCCAAAATTGTAGGACACAAAGAATGAAAACAAGAAAAGAGAAAAGAGTAAGGAAACCTTCATGTCAATATCATTTTTCATCAACTTTCAAACTGAGAGGAGAAAATTTTATCAATACTTTATCAAAGGATTCATTTGTAAAATCTCTGAGCCATGTATTGTACTCCTCCTCAATGGGCCACTGAGTATCTAGTAATATTTTCACTTTAGAATTGTGTAGATTATACTTGGAATTAATTAATATCTTAGCCTATTTTACAAACACATTCATATTCACTTCAATTCTAGTTAAATCATAAAGATAACTATTCAACATTGCATAATTGGTGAGTGTAATAGCTCCCTTGAAGTAGGGGAGAAGGTTTTCCACCTCCTCTTTCCATGCACTGGAATCCTTTTGTTCCCCCTCATCATTCAACATCTTAGGTGTTCCATACCCCTCTATTTCTCTAAACATCTTCAATTTTCTTTGGAGCTGCACACCTAGCTTTCCACGGAAGGTTGAAATTTATCCAAATAGATAAATTTATTTCGTTAACTCTAGAATGTGTGTGGGAGCCTCAGGATCATCCTTCATTTTTTACATCATTTCTTTGAGAGCGCCAAACCTTGCACTCCATTTGTTTCAATCATTCTAGAAAGCATTACACACTTGAGTGTATCTTTGGTGGGCTTCATGAATACTCTTATACACATTCCAAACATTATCTGATTTGTGCACTAAACGAGAGACCTTATGTTTGAAAACATTACCAATTATATAATCTACTATTGGAACACAACAATCTATTGAGAGGGGGGTGACTCAGTAGATACTAAAATTTTAGCCTTCTTATCCTAAGTGTAGACACAATGTTTAAATATAGATGAGAAGATTAAAACATAAAAGATATGGCAAACACGTGAACATAAAGAATCAACACATAACAATAGGTATACATGTAAAACCCAAGATGGGAAAAACCATGGTGAGAAAATGCTGCTAGGATCTATTGTCCTAATCTAGGCTCATAAATATGCTTTTTGTTATAACTTTTAATGGATTCAACTCTAAGGAGACACCAATCCCCTAAATTGAGCACCAATTTAGTTATCTAATGGCACCAACATATCAGATTTACAACATAAAAGATGATTACAATTTGTTCCTGAGGAACTCAAATCCTTGTTACAACTTACTTTGCAATTGCTCAACTATTTGTTGCTACCACAAGAACTTTCTCCTTTTCTCTACACCCCACTTGTTCAACTCTTTTTTTCTCTTTCTTCTTTAGTGCATTCTTGGTCTACCTCAAATGCACCATCATACACCTTCTTTAGCTATCTCTCTCTCTCCTTAGTGTATTCTTTGTTCACCTTTGGAGCTCAGAATCACTTCTGGAGTGCACACTCTCTCTTCTACCCACTTCTCACCATTGCACACACTTATACAATATTCTCATGTGTTTTGTGGGTAGATGATTGATGATCATTACCCCAAGATTCTCCACCACCTCTAGATATTTTTCTATGGTTTTTAATATCCTCTCCTTTGTTATATAATTGTCTTGAGCTTCACAACATTAAATTCTAGTGTAGAAAACTTTCTCTCATTCCTTCTTTGTCAAACCCTAAGATTGGATATGCAAATAATGCATCCTTCTAATCATTCGATCTGATCTCGATCCTAGCCTCTATAGCATATGTGTCACTACTTTGTGCATCAAATCATATTACATCTGTCATTGATGTAGGTGGAACATTTAATTATTTCCTCCATGTTGGCTTACAAGTGAAACCCTATTTACACAGAGTTAACCATTGTCAATCTTCACTTTTAACTCTAAGCCATTGATCTCATGTCTTTGTGCCAAGATCCTATGTTCTCTATTCACCCTCACATATTTATAATGTGACTATTAGATAAATTTTCTTTAAACCTCCACCATTGATCTCATCTCCATTAACACAACTACCATTGTGTATCGCTACTTTACTAAGGATATTCATCTCCACTTTCGTGATGTGAAGAGATGCAGCGAATACCATCTAATCACTTACCTTTGATATTTCTAATTTACATATGCCACCATCTTTCATTATCGCGATGAATAGAAACACAATTATCACCATTGGATTCACTATCGATCAATTTGCTCCATCCTCCGCTATCCCATTAGCTCTGACAGCGGGCTGGTGGGCTTATGCCAAGTCTCTTCTACTGACATCATACACCACTCAATTAACACTCATCACACATCATTGAAGGCTTCATGTTTCAAGGATGTTTAAGTTAGATGCACTAGCACCCAACAATGAAACAATATCTCAACACCTATACGTGTTGACATCACTTTTTACTAATGTTGCTCATCACTTAAATCTTCAACTGCTTTGCTTCACAACAATGATGTGAAGTGATGATGTCACATGTCTACTGGACCCATCAAAGTTTGTTCTCCTTCATCATGCATTGATCAATCAATGTTTTTGTGATCTCATCCAATACCTACTTCACAATGAGGCCTTGTTGGGTCCCACCATAATTATAGCAGGCTGGTAGGCATTGCCCAATTAAATTTTTCCTTAGATGTTCAAATTGTTCCTTGGGAAGAGGCTTGGTGAAATTCTCTCAGCCAATTGTTCTTTTTGGTTAAACATACCCTTTACACCTCTTTATTTAATTACTTTCAATAATCATTATTCGAAGTTTTTAAGCTTGGGTATCATATTGGCTGGAGGGTTTTACAGTCCTTTGTTTCAACATCTACTGTATGATAGGTGATTGCTTGTAGGTGATTCAGTGACTCTCACTTCACTCACTGGTGTATTTTTCAAGGAGCAGGCTCATTTTCAAACAGGTACTATTGGAAAGATGATTCCGGGAGATCGCATCTAGTGGGTGAAGGTTTATTTACGATATTTTTCTCTAGATTTTATTTTGCAGGTCCTTGAACCCAGATGAAGATTTTTTGCTTCAGAGGGCATATCTTTTGACTCGGTGATCCTTTTTTCGCCATCCTTGTGGCGTTGGAAAGATGGTTCAGTCCTCTACATAGATCTGAGGTCTATTTTTATTTTCTATTTATGCATGTTTAGTATTCTCTCCTTTTACAATCATTGGGTTATTGTAATAAATGAACTGAGATAAAGTTCCATCAGGGGGGTTTCTTGCATAATAATCTGATTAGAGTGTGCATGCACTTTGATCTGAATATTGTTATGATGATAGATCACATGGGTTGTATCTAGTTTCTTATTTTATTTTGGCCACATCTTTTCTTAGCGTGACACATATCAGATTCACATCGGTTCACACTTTAGATTAGGAGTTTATGGTTATTGATCCACATTGGTTCTGATCCATCTTAGTTTGAGGGCCATGTTTTTATGGTTAATGTTCCAGAGTATTTATGGTACTTGTTCCCATGAAATATTTTTAGTCTCAGTTTGGCATCAACATCGAGATACATGATTTCTAGATTATGTCATCATTTCATCTACTATTGCTTCACAACGTAGGTTGTTCCAGCTTGTGAGTTTTCCACTGAGATCGGGTCCTGTTGTTGCATTATTATTGATTCCACCTTGGTTTCTTGCAAAAATAGTATCTTCCCTACTTGTGATTGTGGTTCCAAAGAGCCATCTGCTTGCTTGAAGTGCTTCTGTAACAAATATCCCATTGTAGGGTTTTGTCCCACTAGGTTTCCTCTACCTCATTATTGCATTTTGTAATATTGGTATCTAATCAGCCTTGCTCTCTCAAGACCCATTTATGCTTTTCTGCATTCCTATCTGGTTTTAGGTGCATGCTTTTTTAGTCTCCCTAAGTTGCACTTATGGGGGGGTGTTAGTGTAATTAATATTTAATTACACTTGCATAACTTTACTTAGGTAATATTTTAATTCCTAGGTCAATTATTCTCATCCTTATCTTGTTGAGCTATCTTGTTGCTCAAGATAAAGATTAGGGTTATGCATACTTGCTTTTATAAATCAAATTATCTCATGTAATTATAAATTCTTGAATATTATTATTTTCACATCTTTTTGCAATAGCTCTTCTTTTTCTGATTTTCTCTTCTGTGGAAGGTTTTTTTGTTTGCATGTCTGGTCTTGGTTTCTAACATTTCTTTCTAAAGTCCATCACTAGATTCTTTAAGATGTTTATAGCACTTGAATTATTAGAGAGAGATGAGATAGGTTCTTTGTACTTTAAATTTATGTCCTTAAGTGTCTAATTCATCCATAGGACTTGAGTACAACATGTTATTTTTGCTACATATTCTGTTTTTGTAGTGGATAGAGTGAGTGATTCTTGCTTTTTGCTCATCTAGGAAACTAACTTGTTTCCCAAAAAGAATGTGCCACCACTAGTGCTTTTTTTGTCATCTACACTTCCTACCCAATCGACATCTGTATATGATGTTAAGGAAAAAACCTTGCTCTTAGGGTACCATAACCGATAATCAATAGCACTTTTAATGTATCTAAATATTCTTTTTACTACATTGATATGTGACTCTCTTGGTGAAGCTTGAAATCTTGCCACTAAGCATATTGCTTGCATAATATCTGGCCTTGATGTAGATACGTACATCAAGCTTCCTATCATTGACCTATACATAGTCTAATTTTCCTCTAGTGATTCATCTAATTTACTCAACTTGTAGCCATTTATCAAGAGGGTACTAACTAGTCTACTATCTTCCATGCAAAACTTCTTGAGCATCTCCTTAGCATACTTGTTTTGAGATATGGATATCCCATTGTTAGTTTGTACAATGTGTAAACCGAGGAAAAATGACAACTCCCCTAACATTGTCATCTCAAATTCATCTTGCATCTCTGTAGCAAATATTTTAAACATTTTATCATTTCTTCCTCCAAAAATGATGTCATCAACATACACAACAACAATAATCATGTGCTCATCTTTAGATTTGAAGTATAAGTTACTGTCTACACATCCCTTTTTGAATCCTTGTTGTTGCAAATACTAATCTAACCTATAATATCATGCCATTGGTGCTTGATTTAGACCATACAATTCCTTTTTCAATCTGCATACATCATCCTCTTCCTCTGATAGTTGAAAACCTTTTGGCTATTCTCTGTAGACTTCCTCTTCTAGGTTTCCATTCAATAATGTATATTTAACATCCATCTAATATACTTTGAATCCTTTGTAAATTGAAAATGCAAGAAACATTCTAATTGGTTCTAATCTTTCCACAAGTACAAATGTTTCTTCAAAATCAATCCCTTCAACTTATGCATACCCCTTGCACACTAATCTTGCCTTGTTTCTTACTACAGCTCCATCTTCATTCATCTTGTTTCTAAACACCCATTTTGTGACAATGAGATTTTTGCTTGCGGTTCTAGGAACCAACTGCCACATTTTTTTCTTTTCAATCTGATTTAGCTCTTCTTCCATGGCCTCTATCCAACTCTCATCCTTGCTAGCTTCAGTAAAGCTTTTTGGTTCAATCTAAGATAGGAGAGAAAAAAATACTTGTTCTTTGTTCTCTGCAAATCTCCTCCTAATCAGAACTCCTTCATTTTTATCCCCAATTATCTAATCTACTAGATGATATTTTTTAACATACTTTGTAGGGGCCTTCACAACATCTACTTTCACAGATTCATCTTCATCATTTTCCACAATGTCTTCATAATTAGAATCATCTTCAAAATTATTCTAATTATATTTGATATGTTTTATAATTTCATCAATCTCGACATTGAGACTTTCCAAAATCTTGTCCAGTCTTTTGTTATAGCATTTATATGCTTTGCTTTGGGTGGAATAACCTAAAAAATATTCCTTCATCACTTCTTTATTAAAAATTTCCTCAGTTATCATCCTCTCTTTTGATGTAGCACTTACTCCCAAACATTTTGAAATACTTCATAGATGTAGGTTATGCAATTCAGTATTAAATTACATTGTTTACTATTGACCTTATCCATATTGAACTAGTAAATCACTGTACATTTTTTTGTACTTTTCTTTCTCATCTATAACTGATTCTACTGGTGCTTTGGAAAATTTGGCTACATTCACTAACATTATAGAAGCTTCAATGGAAGATATGTCTGATACCCTCTTTATTGTGAGACATCCCCTCTAATCTACAACAGGCTCTACAATGTTAGGATTCTTGGTATTAGGGGCTAAGGCCCATATGGCCAATGTGTCCCACTGCTCATTGAATGAAGATCCTTGTAGTGAAATAGTTTCTTCTTCCTCTAAATTATATAGAGGCCTATCATACCTCTTGACCATATCAAAAGCAATTGAAAAAGATAAATTCCATTCTGGTAGTAAAAGAATTTCACTTTTCGTCACCAATGCTCTACCCTCCTCAGTAGTTATTTCTTGGAATTTTTCTTTCATTTCTTTTATCACTTGAGCTTGGATAACTACATTTGGCAATTCAGGATGCAAGCTTCTCTTATACACAATTTTATTAACAAATTCCATGAAGGCTCTAGATTTCACAAAAAAATTGTCATCCATAAATTTTGTGCATGACTCCTCCCTCACATCATTCTGGCTATTTATGCCAATGAGATAAAACTTGCTCAATATTAAACCAATCTATTGTGGCATTATCTTCCTAGGTGGAGAAGACATTCCTTGTTGCATTTCCTCTTTTATCACCAAGATTTCTTCCACAAAATATTCTTTATAATCCACAAAGCCAGATGATTGAACCTTTTGCTTCTTCAAAGGTGGCTCCCTTGTTGGTGATGCCTATCTAGGTGGGGATTCAACATCAAAAATTATAGGAGTAGTTGATCTAGGTGGATATGGAGGTGGAATCTGCACTGGCAAAGGGATTATTTTCTCCTCTTGTTGAGAAGAGGCAACAATTGTGTCCTTTCCTTTTTCCTTATTCTTCTTCCTTAAAAAAATGAATTTATTTTCCACTTGGGGAGATGACCTATCTTCCGTCATGGGGGTATCCCCCTCTTCTTGTTCTTCCATAGTAATGGATTTCCCCTTTTCTTGAATTAATCTCTTGCCTCTTAGGTGCCCAACAATTGTCTCAAAGTTTTGAAATACATATTCAATCCTTTGCATTTCATTTTGGATCTCTATAAGAGCAAGAAATTGTGGATCCTTTTCTCCTATTTCCTTCTCTAATTTATTTATGTGAGCCACTTCATTTTTCTCTCATTCTATTTTTGAAAATAAAAAATGTTTCTAATCATGTCCTCTAGGAAATATAAATTATGAATAAAATTTGAGCTTCGTATCCTCATTTTTAGTCATCCCATGAATCCCTCAAGATCATGGTTTCTTGTTGTTTCTCTTCTCATTCCTAGAGGCTTGAGTATGTCATTTATCTTATCCCATCCTTCTTTGATCATTGAAAAATCATTAAAACAAGTGTATGAAGTGAAGAGTGTTCCCTTTCCCTATTCCCTTAAGTGATTATTCTCCAAATTCCCAAGTTGCCACATAACTTCTAGAAAGTCAATTCTCTCTATAAAATCTTTTGGCAACATGTGGGGTGAGACAATTGTGCCATATACTCTCAAAAAAGTGTAGCTAGGGTAAGGGATAACATCCCCCCAATTATGGTCAACACCTAAATCTAGCCTCATGTACGTTGGCCTCAAAAAATCATGCAAGGCCATAGGATTCCTTGGAATGTTTACAATCAACACCCTCCTCAATTTGGAGGCAAATAAATTCTTAGACATGATAGTCAAATTTCCTATCATCCTTGTCAAGCACTATAGTCCAAAATTGGATAGGCCTATCCAAGTGACTCTCTTTCTACTCTAGTGTCATGTCCTACCAAAATATGAGGCCCCTTTGAACAAAAAAATGTGCATAAGTAATGAGTACGAGTAGAAGTTGACCCCAAATTCACCTTTCTTCAACTTCACCAAACCCTCATGAATCTTTTCTGCTAGGTACCCTCCATAATCATAGAGTGTACAATATGTATGGTGTTTAATATGCCTTTCCATGTACATCTAGGCCATAGGAATTCCTATAACTAGATCATAGCCAATAATTTGACATATAAAATAGAAAGTCCTTTGGAAGTAGGAGACAAAGTAGTTGATGGGAAAGCACTCCTTATCTGATGGACCTAAGATAACCCTTCGACCATTGATGGATGCCAGATAGTTTTCTAATATTGAAAATTTGAATGTATGTCTGACCTTTTCATACTCTGCCCTAAGTGCCTTTTCATCAATTGAGACCATGTCCTCACTCCATTCTATGAGCTTAAAAACTTCAGCAATTTCATATATTGTCACCTTAACCATTTCAATTCCATCAAATGTTCTTATAGTCCTTGTGACTAGATCATAGTTTGTAGCCAATGCCTTCAATAAATCCACATCCATATAGACATTTAGGACTACCAATTTCCCCAAATCCAAGTTCCATGGGTTTCCCATAGGAATGCCATAGTTTTTGTTTCCAAACCAACATCTAAAGATTGTCCACCCAGTGTAGGGAAATGTGGTATCCTTAATTCTATATTGCTTTTCTATAAGTCCTACAATTTTCTTCCCTTGAAACAATGCCTAACCCTTAGGTTTTTTAGAGGTTGAGGGTTTCAAATAGTTAGTCAGATCTTGGACTATGGGTCTAATAGGAGGTTTCAAACTAGAGGCTTGCCCCTTAGATGTAGATGCTTTAACTTTAGGGGCTATGACTCTAGCTTTTCCACAAACTAGGGTTTCTTTCAACAAAATAGGGGCTTATAGCTTGGGTATGGCTTGACACTTAGGAAATCATAATTCAACTGTAATAAAATTTAGAATGAATATCAAACCTTAAAAGAAATGCAGTAACCTAGGAAACCCTAATGGTAAAATGAAAGCACAAGTGAAAACTATAAAGTTTAAGTAATTTGAGAAGTAGGATGGCATTTTAACTTATTAGTTTCATGGATGCTTGAAAACCCTAATTTTGTCATCAAACAAGCCTAAAAATCGTAGCACAAACTCCTTGAATGCATGGAATGCCTTTAACAATCTTCAATTATGCTTTAAAATGAGTTTTAATGGCTTTAAAGCTTTCTAATTCAATAGCTTTGCATCTTGTCCACCATCATGGTTTTCTTGCATGAACCAAAATGACTCATTTTCCTTCAAGCTCAACTTTGAATACTAGTGCTTGATTGTATAGTGAGATGGCTCGATGAATGGCTCAAATGCAGTCAAAAAAGTTTGAAAACGCTAATTATAGGCCTCTATCTTGGTTGACCAATCAAAAATAAGTTGTGTGGAAAATTCTCCTAGTAACCCACAAGCTCCACAACTTCTTAAGCATGGAGGAAAAATCCACGTGTCGGCTTCCCTACTCCCCCGTTGGGCTTAACCCGTGCACAAATTTGAGCAATGGGGAGTGGATCAAATTCAATCTAGAGTCTTCAATATGTTTACTCTTTACATCTCAACCCTTCGATAGTGTGCATAAACTCCAAACATGATGGATGACTCATATTATAACATCTCATTTTCTCTTAAAACACGTGCCTTATAGTCCCTTTAGTAGTGTGGGATTTAATATATTCAACCCCTTATTGAAATATTTCATTAATATTTTACCTTTTATAATGTTCTTTCAATTGCTCTAATCTCTCCACGTGGCACTCCCTCGCTTCCTCGTTGAGAGATGAGAGATAGAGGTGTGTCCCCTACAAGCTGGTGGGGAACAACCCAGATTCACCCATGTCATCCAACCTTAACTATCAATCTCATTAGAAAAAGTGTTCACTACCTTCGTAGTTCAATGGGTCACATTGACAAGGGGACACATGTCATTAGCCCACCAACCCCTAAGATTATTTTAATGAATATTAAAATTAGGTGGGCACATGGGGAAGGGTCAAGATGTAGGCATGTCATTTCATGTCTACCGTTGATTTCACCACAGGTCAATAACTGTTGCCTTTGAAGAAGAGAGGGCCCATTGGCATATATGACACATGACACTCTCCCACCAACTCGTGTGAATATTTTATTAGAAAATTAAATTGAATGGGTACATGGGGAGTGGTCAATATTTGACCACACAGATCTGGCGGTCCTCATAAAACTAGATATTTGCATGTGCACAAGTTAGTTCTTAAAAATTTGGCCCAACTAGGCAAATGATGGGTGGAGACATAAGACTTGAAGCTAAGACTTTAGGTTGATGATTGAAAAATTAAAACATAAACCTAGGACCCTAGCAAAGATATAAAATATTATAAACCCACATAACATAAAGGCAATTTTTTCAAGAAATAAATGGATAACCATCGGTGACACTAGGCTCAAGGGGATAGAAAAAATGATGAGTTAAATGGCATAAGTTGTGAGTAACATGACTGAGAACTAGCGATAAGGAGTCAACAAAAAATTAGAACATTAGGAAAAGGATTTAAACTTAGAATTTTTTAGGAAGGGTTTAAGAGACATAAAAACCCTAAACTATGACAATGAGCAAAACCCTAAACCCTATGACACATCCAGATCATGAAAACAACCAAATTTTGAAAAATTTACTAGTGGAACACAAATTTTTTATGGGTTCCACTAGTGGCTCCTGTTGGGGATGTTTGTTCTTCTAGAATAGAGCAAGATCATAGAATCTCAAGTTGGAGCAAACCAATCACAAAGAACCAATACTAGGAACTACCCAAAAAAGGTAGCAAAACTAGACCCAACCAAAGAAAACACACCTACATAAAGAGATATACAAAACTTGCAATGTATTTATGGAAGAGAGCATATTTCAAGAGAAATATGGCTTCAAGAACTATCCATGTATTGACAGTTCAATAATTTCACCTAGTTGATCTTGTAGAAAGTATGAATCTTCACCATGAGTGTTGTTGATCAGATAAGGGCCAAGCCACAGTGCATCAAACTTTCCATGCTTTCCCTTATCCTTAGATCTTGCATTCCACATCAACACCATGTCTCCTACATGGAATTTTATTGAAGATTCCTTCTTTTTATACTAGTTCTTCACTTGCATCTACAATTTAACAATCCTTTTCTAAGCATCTCTTCTTGTTTCATCTACTTCTGCCAATGCATCAATCCTATGCTATATCATATCACATGTATCTTCATCATATTCTTGGATAAACTTATACATATTCATGAGGTTGTTTTGAGGTAACCTAACAAAAATACCATAAAATAAATGAAAAGGGGCATAACCAGTAGCCTTCTTGATAGTCACTTTATCTACCCACAAAGCTAACTTTAACTTAGAGTCCAAAGCTCTTTTATTTTTCTCAATAATTCTCTTTATGATCTTCATCAAACTTCCATTGCTTGACTTTTCCTATCCATTTACTTTTGGGTGATATGGTGAGGAATAAGATGCCTAAATTCCATGTTTTGAGTAGAAATTAGTAAATTCTTCAGACTTGAAACACAACAGTTTTTGAAACAATTTTTGTAGGCACTCCAAACTTGGTCAATATGCTATCCATCAAGAAATCAATAACTACTTTACTTGTCACTCTTTTTGTTAGAATGGCTTCCACCCATTTTGTAAAGTTGTCTATGGCCACAAGAATCCATGATTGGCCTCCATTGGATTTATCAGATATCTCCCCAATGAAATCAATTCCCCATTGTTGAAATAGTGCCTGACATGCAACTAGTCTAAGTGGTAGACTACCTGAGAACTTTAGCTTCCCAGAAAACCTTTGGCATGTATTGCATGTTCTTACCAATTTGTGGGAATCTTTAAAAATTGTAGGCCACTAGAGTCTAGCTCTTAATACTTTGTGAGAAGTGTTTTTATCCATGTAGTGTCCACCACACACTCCACTATGCATCTCATTCAACAATTAAGAAGCATTGGATTTTTCCACACATTTTAACATAACACATCCATATTTCTCCACCATAGTTCACCCTTTCTAATCACATACTTGATGGCATGCAACTTGAGAGTCCTCTTCTCATTATCAGTTAATCCTTCAGGGCATTTCATTTTTTGCAAGTAGCAAATGGAATTCTTATACTAATCACAACCTTCCATATCACAAATGTATGATCTGTCAAAGTCATCCTCAAGGTTTATTTGATTGGCATCTAGGTTTTCCTCAGCCATTAGCCTAGCTAATCTCTGACCTCTCACCAATTTAGTGATTTGGATGTCAATATTAAACTCTTGTATTCTATTTATCCATCTGCATCTTCTACATGTGACTTCTTTCTTGGTAAAGATGTCTTTTACAACTGCACTTGGAACATAAGCAGTGAATGTTGGTCCTGCAAGATAAGTTATGAAGTTATTTACAGCTCTAACAAGTGAAAATTATTTTTTCACCATTAAATCATATTTCAATTTTGTAGCTTGAAGAGACTTGCTAAAGAAATCAATAGGTTGTTCAAAACCTTCTTGATTTTTTTGTAGCAAGACTACAACAATAGTGTGAAATGACACAAATGAGAAAATTTACAATGGATTAGAAAAAATAGGAGTCCTTAAGACTGGGGCTTCCTTAATTGATTGCTTAATTTCTTGAAAGCCTTACTAGGCTCTTCAATCCACTCCACCTTTTCACCATTCTTCAACATCTTGGATATAGGACGAGTGATCTTTGCAAAAAATTTAACAAATCTTCTTAAGAAGTTAATTTGACCAAAGGACTAAATACCTTTCACATTCTTTGGTTGAGGAATATTTTCAATGGTATCTACCCTCTTAGGTTCAATTCTCACTCCTTTTGACACAATGTGTCCCAACAATTTTCCTTGACTAACTCCAAATGAACATTTCTTTGGGTTGGGTGAAATACCATACTTAAGGGCTCTGATGAAAATATTCTCCAAGTGCATACAATGATCTCCCTCTTTCTTGGAGTAAGTAGTTAAATCATTCAGTAGATTTCCAAAAACAAGTCAATGAAATAAAAAAAGGCTACATCCATATCCCTTTGAAAAGTAGCACCTGCATTATTCAAACCAAATGGAATT
>VDFB02017834.1:0-125507 GCA_007258455.2 Sequoia sempervirens
AAATCAAAGAATTAAAATTCATAAGTGAGTAAATTACCTTAATGATCTCTATTGCGCTCTTCACGGACATCCATCAAACACTGCCTTCACTACCTTCTACCCTTCACTCTTGACTACAAACATTTGCTTGAGAGGTGGTAGTGCCGCAACAATAGTTTGTAATATGATTAGTTTGCAGTGAACTGTGACTCTTGATCACACAAGCTCCTTTCTTTTGTTGTACTCTATCATCAAACGAAGCATCTAAATGTGGTTGTAGATGAATAACGTAATGTTCCTTGCACCCTCAATTACACTTTTCACCCATCCAACTTTCCCAATGCCCTCAAACATGAGATTGATGCAACAAGCAGCATAGGGGGCTCCAAAAAATGGTGGGATACATCTCTTGATGGATTCTACTTGTTGGTACATATGTTGTTGCATTTTTAGTCACAACTTGGATGTTATTGTCAAAATCCACTCTAGGACTGCCACCTCCAACAAATTATACAAAGTCTCTTTACTTTGTGGGAGAAATGTGCAAACTTCAAGAATACCAATGCACCATTATAAAGTTTATCAGTGTTTGTTGAGACTCTAATTGTTGATTAAAAACATTTTCTTGAGAGGTAAGCTATTGATGTTTTATCACCATCAACCAAACCTAAAACCTTGACAAAGAGGTTTCATCATCGAAAATAGTATGAATTTGAAAATAGAAATTTCAAATTAATAGAAAAGCAGAACGTAGCAAATAAAAAAGAAATCAAAGAATTAAAAATTTAAAATTCATGAGTGAGTAAAATGTGCTCTTCACAAACACCTATCAAACACTGCTTTCACTACCTTCTACTCTTCCACCTTCTTGTAGTAATGAGGCTTTAACTGTTGAGTACAAAAATTTGCTTGAGAAGTAATAGTGCCACAACAATAGTCTATAATGTGATGAAGTTTCTGGTGAATTGTGTGACTCTTGAACACAAAAGATCCTTTCTTTTGTTGTACTCTATCAACAAACTAGGCATCTAAATGTGGTTCTAGATGAATTACGTATTTTTCCTTGCATCTTCAATCACACTTTTCACCTATCCAATTTTTCCAATGTCCTCAAACATGAGATTGATGCAACAAGCAGCATAGGTGCTCCAAAAATGGTGGGCTACCTCTATTGACGAGTTCTACTTGTTACTACATATGTTGTTGCATTATTAGTCACAACTTGGATGATATTCTCAGCATCCACTTCTAGGAGCAACACCTCCAACAAATTATACAAAGTTTATGCATTCTTTACTTTGTGGGAGAAATGTATGGACTTCAAGAATACCAATGTACCGCTAGAAAGTTTATTAGTGTTTGATTCTTGCTATTTGTTCGCCATTTTGAAAAATATTGCTGGCCATTTTGTGCCACATTATTTTGTTGTTCTACTATCTCCTATGTATTTTTGATGGCTTCCTCGAGCATGGGTCCACCTCATTCATGAGAAGCTAGTGCCTTAAACCTTGCATTGGCCACAGTGAATACATTTAGAAGTGCCCCCCAATATGGGCATTTTGTCACATTAAGGGATTATAATACTAAAAATTACCATCAACCATCCTCACATGATGGTGCTTCTTTTGGTTCTAAGAAGTACCTTCAATTGAAGGTTTCGCACTTGGAAGATTGTGATGAATAAAGAGTCTGGGTGAATTTAATTGGTTTGAAATCTCTTTAGTGGATGAATGGATGATCTGTGGGCCAACAAAGGAGTCACTATATAATTAAAGAGGGAATTCTTGATGGCTACAATTGCTTACATCGTCCTTTCCCTTTTTTGCTTTTTTCTTCTTATAGTTAGAAAGTAAGGCATTCATCCTTTTGTTTTACTTCTTTCTCTGCTTGATCTCACAACTTCACATCTTTGCCAAGGACTTGTGTGAGGTGATTGATGCCTCCTCTCATATTAAACCCTTGTAATTGTTAGTTACCACATCCTTGATTGCATCTGGTATACCATGCTTCCAAGCAGAGTCCTTGCTGAAATAGGAAAGAGAAAACCAAAACAAAGAAAACAAAAGGCCACAGAAGTACCTCTCAAATTGTCAATAAATTCTTCAAACATGATGATAATCACTTCACAGCAGCTGAGAAATAGAGTCAAAATGGTATATGAGTGTTTGCTTGCTGAAAAAACGGAGAAATGGTGGAAAAATCGGAAAACAAGGGTTTCTAGGGCCAAGGCAGCATTTTTTCATGCAGTAGGTGAGTTACCAGCAGAGGACTTGCTGGTTTTTGGAGGAAACTTGGCTTGAGTTAGGCCAGTACTTGCAAAGTTCTTGAACCATGGGACTTACACCTATATTTTATCTTCACATATATGCAATGCTAGATTGAAATTGCATGCAATTTCCTTTTGAACATCTCTGCACACTATTAGAGATTTTGTAGTGCTGTATGTGGTAATGCTGTTGCTTGGCCCATTGACATCACGGTGTCAACTTTGTACATCCATGCTTTCTTGTAGTTGTGTACAGTCAGTATACGAATGACACATCTCTTTCCTGGAATGATGCTTACACAACTAGTTTGGAATCTTGGATCCAAAGATTCAATTCTGTTTAGGGTAATAGTGTTCTATTCTGATAAGTTATTTTGTGTCTTGTAGTCTTTGATTGAGCAGACAAGGTTTAATCATCAGAAATTTGTTTGATTATCCTCCGTTTTTCTTTTGAGAATCACAATTGCTGTAATGGTCCCTCTTTTGACATTAATGAAATGGTGGGTCTACTCCTCTAGTCCGTAGCATTGAGCAAGTGGCTGGCAGCATAGGAATAGCAGATAGATAGGTTGTAGTTACTTCATGTAGGGAGTAAGTTAACTAATTGATTAAGGTGGTTGTGTTGGAGTGGGCATTCCTTGCTGGAACTGCCAGTTATCTGGGTCATATTTAGTTATCTTAGACTTGTTAATTAACTGATTGGGATTGCTATGATTGAGGAATGGAAAAAGGGAAGCATGGAATATAAGAAGTGTTGAGGGAAAAGGGAAGGCACTTGTCAGATTAAAAACAAAAGAACAATTTTATTCTCAGATGTGTGATGGATGTGTACAGCAGCTGGTGTTGTTTGGAGATGGAAACCTTCAAGCATGGCAATTTAACTATCCTGGGGATGGAAACCCTCAAGGAGCAGATTGAGTTTTAGAGTGTCACTAGGGTCATTAGAGGTGTTATCAGTTTTGCACGTAGGGTGTGCCTAGGAATTTGTATCAATTTGGTAAAGTTTAATTTGCATGTGTTGTTTGAAGAAAATATAGAAGAATATTTGGGTTTATTATTCGTGCATTTAATTGAGGTTCTTATAGTGGTATTAGAGCCAAGACTCGGTCCGCATCAGAGGTATAGTTTTCTTCCTGAATGTCAATGAGTGATAGAAAAGCTAGATATCAACTAAGGAAACAAAGGAAACAGAAGATGTCACATGAAGATAAAGAGCTGGAATTTTTCAATATGATGAGATCCTTGAAGGATGGGGCAGCAACAACTCATCAATCTCTTTGCCCGGATTATGTAGATACCTGGTCCAAACCATGCCACTATGCCTTCTGGTAATGGTGCACAAGGGAATCCTCATCTTTAGCAGTGAACTATAACACCCCATTGAAATAAGTCATTGGCACCAAACTATTGAGAGTCACTTTCTTGCAAAGAAGTCATGCCATAGGAAGAGGATATGGATGACTAGTAGGAGGATGCCTTGGATTTTCTCCATGTTGAATATGGGGCAAGGAGTGTTGAGTTTCAATAGACATCCTTCATGACTTGTGTACATTGAAGTCAAAAAGCGAAACCAGGAATGAAAGGAGACCCACACCCAATTGACCTAACAAAGATTTGCAAAGCAGATTGTGGAAGCACTGGGGCACCGCTTTGTTCAATTCAAGGGAGGATTGGAGGGCAAGACATATAGTGGCACTCATGATGGGAGAGTGACTTAGGGGATGGTAGCCTACTTTAGGTTGAAAGTTGAGGAGTTTATAGGGTTTGAGGTGGTAGTGGCGGATGGCTACACATTATAAGCAGGTCATTTGCCAACTATAGGTGATATTAGATGTGTATGGTATCACCCATGATTTTCATGTCATTATGCTAGGTGGAGCTCACATGGTTTTGGGCGTTGAGTGGCTGCATTCCCTTTGTGAGTTCACACAAAACTACCAAATGATGACACTCAAATGTGTGGGCCAGGGGCAAGAAAAGATCATTAGGGGTGTTATAGATGTGTCAGTTCAATAGGTTCGAGCACACTAGATAGAGAGGCTCTTGTGATAGGGCCAAGTGAGTTGGATTACAACATGTGTCACCATTAAGGAGATACTATGAGGCGCCACGGATTTAGGGGGGGACGAATATCACCCAGATATTTAAGTCTTGTTAGACAAATATGCTCCTATGTTCAGGGACATACCTTTAGGACTACTACTTTATAAGCGTTTCCAACACACCATTGAGTTGGAGGCAGGGACAAGACTTGTTATCATGTCTCCCTATCAACATCCTCATGCCTACAAGGATGAGATTGGGAAAACTATATATAAGCTGCTGAGTTTGGGATATATTAGGCTCAACATGAGTCCCTTTTCATTTTTGTTGGTACCTGTGAAGCAGAAGAAGGATGGAACAATGATGATGTGCATTGATTACTTAGCCTTGAACAAGAAAACTATCAAGAACCAATATCCAATACCTTGTATTGACGAGTTGATTGATGACTTACATGGAGCGACTACTTCACAAAGATTTAATTGCAGTTTGGGAAGCATCAGATTTTGGTTATACTTAACAAAGATTTAATTGCAGTTTGGGAAGCATCAGATTTTGGTTAAACTTGAGGACAGACATAAGACTGCCTTTTGGAGTCATTGTGGGCACTTCGAGTTCTTGGTGATGCTGTTTGGGCTCACCAATGTGCCTACCTTCGTGGAGTTGAAGCTTCTAAAGACATAGGTACCTGCAATGGGATAATTCATCGGGCAGAGCAGGCATATTTCGACAGATCTAAGCAATCAGCTCTAGTGTGCACAAAATCAGCAAAAGAACTACATTGATAGGCATTGCATGGAAACACACTTTAAGGTGGGGGGCATGGTTTTCCTTGGGTTGCAACCCCACTTCTACAGTCCTTACAGAGTAGTTTGATGCATTGGTGAGGCTTGTGAGTTGGAGCTTTCATCTAAGAGCCGGATCCACAACATTTTTCATGTATCATGTTTAAAGAAGGCAATAGGACAGTAGGTAAATCTCTTCACTTGAGACTCCACCTCTTGACAATGTATTAGTGTCGGAGTAGATACTTGGGACTAGAGAGAAATGGTTGAGGAACTGTGTATGGACTAAATTCTTGGTGAAGTGGAAAGGTCTGCCTC
Organism: Sequoia sempervirens; assembly: GCA_007258455.2. Lineage (NCBI taxonomy): Eukaryota > Viridiplantae > Streptophyta > Pinopsida > Cupressales > Cupressaceae > Sequoia > Sequoia sempervirens. The sequence continues at coordinate 5,392 of VDFB02017834.1, forward strand.
GTGAGGATGCTACTTGGGAGTTAGTTGACATCTTAGATCACCCATCCCTGTCTTGCTTGGAGGCAAGCAAATCTGGGGAGGGAGGACTTGTAACGTACCTCTTTTGACATTAATGGAATGTGGGGTCCACTCCTCTAATCCATAGCATTGAGTGAGTGGCCGGCAGCATAGGAATAGCAGATAGATACTTTAGTTAGGAATAGTGAACTAGTGGAATAAGATGGTTGAGTTGGAGTGGGTGTTCCTTGTTGTAGCTGCCAGTTATCTGGGTCAGATTTAGTTATCTTAGACTTGTCAGTTAACTGATTGGGATTGCCTACAATTAAGGAATGGAAGAAGGGAAGCAATAAATATAAGAAGTGTTGGGGGAAAAGAGAAGACTTTTCGAGATTAAAATTAAAAGCTATTTTATTCTCAGGCGTTTGATGGCTGTGTACAACAATTAGTGGCGTTTGGAGATGTAAACCTTCAAGCATGGCAATCAAACCATCTTATGGAAGGAAACCCTCAAGGAGTAGATTGGGTTTTAGAGTTTCATCAAGGTCATCAGATGTGTTATTAGATTTGTGTCTAGTGTGTGCCTAGTAATTTGTATCAGACTGGGAAGTTTTAGTTTGCATGTGTGTTTTTTTGAAGAAAATATAAAAAATACAAAAAATAAAAATAAAAATTGCTGGAGTATAATTGGGTTTGTTATTTGTGCATTTAGTTGAGGTTCTTACAACTGCTCTATGTAGATTTTTTCTACATTGCGTTGCACTGGACGGCCAGACTTCTTATCTTTGATTTACTCTTTTAAGGAACTTTGGAAATGTAACAAGTCACCAAGATGTATTTGAAATATTTTATTCCATTTAGTTTCTAAGTTTTGATTTTCTATACCATTCTAATTATAGTTTTGACAAGTGCTTTGTGACTTTTCATATAAAGTGACCACAGAAAATCTGGAATGGTAGCTTGTAGTCAAGCCAAAATTCTCAGGCTCAAGACCCATAAATTAACAGTTCTTTTAAAAGCTTAAAAGCAGTCGCTCCACTGAATTGCTAGAAGTATCTTGTATTTAAATTTATATTTGGATTTTCTGTAGAATAAATATATATTACATTGTTTTGTGGATTAAATTTTATATCAAGAATACAAATAAATCATCTGATCTATAATCTGGCAAATGAGCAGGTGGAAGTTGATGTAGACTCAGGGAAGGAGTTTTTATTATGTGATTACAATCGGGATGGTGATTCCTACAGGTGCTTTGTAGCAAAAATAGTTTCTTCCATAATGTTTTCTGGCTGTATGTATAGGAAACAACTACAGTTTTTGATATTGCTTGTCATACAAATATCAAATGTTTTTGAGAAGCAACTGCGTGGATATTTTTTGCTTAGTAAGATAAAGTATTGGCAAAAAATATGGGTCTTAATTTGGTAGTGAGCAGTTGTGAACAATAGGATGATATATGGCCTAAATTTTGGATATTTATATTATCGCAACAATACATATCCGCCTAGTTCATCAGCTTATAACAGAGACTTGCTAAATGAAGCAATTTAATACGATTGTAGTGATGTCTCTGCTTTCTAGGTCACCTTGGTCAAACAAATACCACCCACCATTGGAAGATGGGGCACAGCCATCATCTGAATTGCGAAAGCTGGAAGTGGAAGCGAATGATATTTTTGCCATTTATCGTGACCAGTGAGGTCCTTTACTTCCCTTGTCTTTAACAATGCTTTTGTTGTTTGTTAACTAGTTAGTAGTGGGTCGAAATAACTTACCAATATTATAAGTTGCTGAGTTAAGTAATAGCAATTATTTTATCTGGATATGTGGATAGGTATTATGAAGGTGGATTCTCTTCTGTTTACATGTGGGAACCAGATGAAGGAGACAGTTTTGCAGCATGTTTTTTGATAAAGAAGGGTATGTTGTATCATTATATATATTTGGCAAAGAATTAAATACCCCCAATCTGAATAATTTCCATATATTCCTTTTCAAATCTGAACTAAAAATTGATTTTGGGGATGGAAAATGAAGATGGTTCACAGGCAGGACAAGGTCGAAGAGGTTTCTTACAGAAAGGTGTATGGGATGCTATCCATGTCATTGAGGTGAGAATTTTACTTCCTGCATAAAAATTTCTGGAATGAATGCTTTTCTTATCCTGCAGATGATCTACCTATACGTAAAAACTATGTAGGTATTTACAACTACACGTAAGCTTTTGAAACGTCATGGTGTTGTTCAGGTAGGAATTCAAGACGAGGGTACAGCCCATTACTGTTTGACTAGTACTGTTATGCTCTCTATGACTACAAATGACCAATCCTCAGGCACTTTCAGCTTGTCAGGATCAATCACTCGTCAGGTATTTCAATTTCTTCATGTATTGCATATGATATTGACTTTGTAGAAAACAGTGTATGGAATAAGTAATGTAAGCAAGAATTTAGCTACATAGAAAATACCAGAAATAAAACCCTTAAATTGTCATGAGCAGCTTTGTGTCCGACATGGAAAACATTAAATTTTTTTTTGCTGATGTATGTTCATTATGTTATGAGCCATGCAGTGCCCTTTCTCACACAATGTTTACACGACATCCTTTTTTAATAGGTGAATGGAGGAATCTATTGGGGTCCTTTGCTTAGTAAAAAATCCAAAAAACATCCAAAATATACAAAGATACACAAACAGAAAAGAAAAAGACTCAGCCCTCCAGAGAACCCAACTAAACCTAATAAACTAAAAGCTGAAAGAACATCTTGACCATGATGCCACTGCACAAAAGCCCATTGATGCAGCAACCATCAACTTCTAAAAAAACTTCACTAATTCTCACAAAAAGGCTGAACAACATCAGGTACTTGCTGAAAGCAACTTCCTTCCTCTACAGGAAAAGGAGAGCCTCCATAGACCACTGCAAACCTTCTCCAACTGAGTTCCATTTGCAATCTCTTTGTTTACTATTTCCTCTTCTTGTGCTTTCCCAAAGTCCCACAATTTTCTTTGGTCTTCTTGGATTTTGTTTGTGAGATGGTTAAAATGTCTGTAGTCAATAACTAGTTTTCCTCTTCCTCCCAGCAACATTGAAACACAGCATCCTGCAAACCCTGTGCTTCTGCTCCATAGGCCTTTGCCATCAACTCATCCTCAGTGCTAGATAAAATCGAAACCTCTAACTGATCCATGCCTCCATTTGGTAAGTTAACTTTCCAGGCCGATTGCCTGCTTCCCTTCTATGAGCAGACAGAGATTTAAATGGGATCTCAGTGCACTCAGCCAAAAAAAATCATGATTCCTCCATATGAAATCCACATCAGGGCTTCTAGGTTTCTGAATACGTTTCTGCAGTCAAACTGTGTGATGTCCCACAGTGGAAGGAGGACACTTAGCAATTTTGTGCCCTATCTTCTTGTAATGAAAGCACCTGAACGACAGCCCCTTGAAATTCACAAATTGATTCTGAAACACCTGTTGTTAGTGTAGAATTAAGCTTGCTTAGGAGTGCACTATTCTTAGCCACGTGTTATTTTTAGCCTAGTCTTAATTTAGATGTTACATGCTTATTCTTATGCTCACCTATTTTTAGGGTCCACTAAATTTAGTTGGTTGTTACTCTATATGTACTCCATTACTGTGAGTTTATTCATCATTCTGTTCAGCTATTGCTTTGCATATTGTGCATTTTTCATTAATCTCGCAGGTAGATCGTGTGCTTGCTTCTCTTGCATGGCTCGTTGGTATTAGCATTCATTTCAGTGATCTTGGTGATTTCTGCATGGTATTAGAGTCATTCTGGAATTTGGGTGCTGTTCATTTATTTTTAGTGAGTTATTTTTTCAAAACACTATTGCATGAATACTTTGGTGGGTGTTTTTTTGTTGTTGTTGGAGATGTCTTTTTTTTGCATTAGATTTGCATCTTTTGCACACTGATAAGGAAAAATATTTCTGGGTTTTATTTGCACCAACAAAAAACCTTTTGGGTATCTTTTACTTTTTGTAGATAGTAAGCGAATCTTGCAAAAAATGCTGTCAAAATAGCACAGTGTGACTATTGTTCTGCAGGCCAAAATTTGAATTTACATCATAATTGCATCTCCTACTCATTGGGAAGAAAAATGCTTTCTGTGTTTTGATTGCAACGTTGAAAAACTTTGTGGGTATTTGCTAGTTTTTGCATATAGCAAACGGATTTTGAGGAAACTAAATCAGAAGTGTCCCAAGCCATTATCGATGGAAAAATAAAAATTGTAATATTTTTTGACTGGCTACTCATATTTGAGAGCCATTTTTTTTTGAGTGCTTATTTTTTCAAGCCCAATCCATTAGAAACATTTTCACGCTAATCTTATAAAATGTCATTTTTTCGTTCCAATTGGACAAGCCGCACTAATATATTAAGTGCCAAAATTTGGGGGGATCCAATATTGGATCAAGGGGGTTTGTGTGTTGTGTCGTGTGTGGACTTCTTACTTTCTTTCCAGTTCTTCATTTCTGCAACATTTCAGTTTGTAAAGCATGGATTCAAATCAGTTGTCACACCATTAACATCCTTTAACTATTACGATTGGAAACTCAAAGTTTAGCTTGTGCTAAAGAACAAAGGGTTGTATAGTGTAAGAATAGGCACTGAAAAATAACTTGCTGCTGAGGAAGCAAGAAAAAATGATTTAACAAATGTGATCAAGCCTTTGGATTTCTGTGTTTGAACATGTCTCCTGACCTTCTTTTTTTATGTAGAATCATTAAATACACCCAATGAAGTTTGGCTTGCATTAGAAAAACTCTTTTGGAAGATAGATGAAATGGAAGGTCATGAGTTAGAGAATGAACTCATAAGTTTGAGTTTTAATTCTTTTGACAGTCTAGTGGATTTCTTCACTAAGTTCAAATCACTAAGGCTGCAGTTAAAAGAATGTGGAATAGAGAAAAAAGAGGATTAGTTAGTTCCTTTTATACTCCCCAAACTAGGTCTTCACTACTTTGTGTTTGTATCTACCTTCTACTCCACCAAAAGTGCCTGTGGGACAGCATGGAAGATGCCTTCTTTAGATAATTTCATTGCTGACTTGACTAAGGAGCTGGATAAGTTAATACAAATGCGCACATTGAAGTCTTCAAAACCACAAGCCCTCTTTGCTAGGAATGGCTAAAAACAGGCTTCAAACAACAAAAGGGATAAGCAAAACACTCAAAAGGATGAGGAGACTAAGAAAGATTAGTAACCAAAATCTTCCAAAACCAACATTGAACTTCGTCAAACCAAAGGAAACCTAAGAAAGGAAAAATTAAGTGTTCCTATTGCAAAAAATTGGGCACAATGAACGCAAATGTCTGAAGAAGTAGACTGACCACCTCTCACATCTTCTTGAGAAGCACAACATAGGGGTCCTTGAATCTATCAAAGAATCCTCATCAATTCAAGAATTTACTAAGGCAAGGGAAAAAGGTAAAGAGAAAATTAAGGGCAAGGCTCTACTTAACGCTACATCATCATGAATGCCATCTTGGATCATTGACTCAGGTGCCTCACACCACATGGGTTCTTCACAGGTTGAGTTTTATTCCTTAGAGCCTCATAGTATGTCTTCTATCACCTTGGGCAATAACACTTCAGTAGCAATTGCAGGGAGAGGGTCTGTTGAAGTTGAAAGTGGAACATTCACAAATGTTCTAAGTGTACCTTCTCTTTCATCTAATCTCCTATCAATCTATTAGATTACAAACAATGGGACGAATAAGATTGTTGAGTTAACAACTGATTTAATGCTTATTAGAGACTTGCAGAGTAGAGAGACACTATTGCAGTTGGGACAATTGATCATGCACCACAATTGTATAGCTTCTCACATTTTGCTCTAGATGACCTTGCAGTACCATTGAATAGTTTATACTCATGCATTTAGAGTGGATTAGATACCCGAGGAGAAGTTTGGTCACTTGAACCTATGTGTACTTCATGAGATTGTGTTGAGCTTCCATCTCCTCCACCTCTTGCATATTCAGTTATTAGTTCAATTCAACAGGATCTTACTAGTCTTTCAATACCAAATTTGTGAGATGATTCTTTGCCAGATATTGTAGAGTTATTTGTTGAGTCACACATTGCATATTTGGAGGACACCATTGAGGATATTCATATTTTCTTTGATGTTACTTCTTATGGAGTTGCATCATCTTCTTTAGATGTTGTGGGGGAGCATTTAGACCCTCCTATTCATTCTCTACTTCATCATTTGTCATAGTTTGGCATCAATGTGGAGATCTTTGAGCAGCATTTGGAGGAGCCATTGTTGTTTTTCGATTGTGTTCTATATTAGTTTCCACAAGGTTTTGGATTGTAATCTTCATTAGTGTGGCTTGTAACACCTACCTTGATTGTGACAAATTTTAGCATCGACATGGGGACACTTGAGCGAAATTCAGAGACATCACACGTATTCATCTTTTTTCCTTCATCTTCCTTTCAGGAATGGGAAGAAATCTTGCATATATTCTTGGTTTTGTTTCTTCCTAAGGGGAGGAATGTTGTTCAACGTGATTGGATCATCTTCAACATTCAGTGTTGGACATCTACTATCATTGTAGGAAACTCTACTTCTTCTCTCTTATGAGGGGGACTATTTCCTCACATGTAGTTTTGTTCTCATTATTCTTTTAGTGTTTTTTTTTGTATTTTCTCTCTTGTGGGGGGGGGGTTTCCACTGGTTTTCTCTCTTTCTGTACTTTATGAGAGAGATTGCATTGTACTTGGGTACCTCATCAGGCCTAGTTGTTGGGACCCAGTTTTTGTGTGCCCACCTAAGCTATGCTTAAGGGGGGTGTTAGTGTAGAATTAAGCTTGCTTAGGAGTGCATTATTCTTAGCCATGTGCTATTTTTAGCCTAGTCCTAATTTAGTGGTTACATGCCTATTCTTAGGCTCACTTATTTTTTAGGGTCCACTAAATTTAGTTGGCTATTACTCTATATGTACTCCATATTGTGAGTTAGTTCATTATTCCATTCAGTTATTGCTTTGCATATTGTGTGTTTTTCATTAATCTCGCAAGTAGAGCATGTTCTTGCTTTTTGCATGGCTTGTCGGTATTAGCATTCATTCTAGTGATCTTGGCGATTTCTACAACTATGAGGATAAAATTTTAATGGATGAATGATAGGCTTGGATATGACAACCATAACACAAACCCACATAAATATGTTTTGAAAGCCAACTTTCTCATTGTCAGTTTTCACAAGAACAACTACCTTTCAACTAACCTTTTAACGAAGCCAAGATCTCTCATAACCAATGAGAGATTATACAGTTGTACCCACACTAGAATTTTAGTGATGGGAGCAAACATAGGAGCAAGGAAAGGCGCCCATGAATTCACAAAAACACCAACCCTTCCAAAGAAACAAGGACCATTATTCCACATGAACTCTCGACTCTTAGAGGTCTGAAATTGAACTAGGAAAAAGCCACTATCTAGGAGAGAAAGAAAAGACTCCACAATGCTGCTCCAAGTCAATGTCATCCATGAAATAATCTCTGCAAACTTTTGATGCTTCCCCAAGCATTGACACAAGAGACCTGCAATCAATATCCCCTGAAATCAAATTTATGCACTCATAGAAATAGGAAAATCCACAAAGTCGTCTGCTAAATAGACCTCAGTATCTCCCAGGGATAAAGTTGTCGAAGCCTTATCCCCATCCCTAGAAACAGGCATATTCTCCAAACTTGGTTGAGTGCTATAGTTGTCCTTCTAAGAATTTGATCTCTAGATAGCACTCCATCCATAGCCAAAGTCCCTTCCAAACACTTGCCTGAAGAAGTCAAAACCTCCACATAGATAGGGGAATAAATGCCTTTCTCTAAAGAGATCTGGCGATTGCAGTAATTGTTGCACATGTGAAATGGATTTGAGGAATTTCAACATTTGTGAAAACTTTTGAAGCCAAAGAGAAGTCTGCTTTCTGAATCTGCTTTACTTTGGTTACTGGCAAAGTAACTATGGTGGGCAGATTCAAAAAACCCCCCTAAAGAGGAAGTTTGCAATTTTTGTTTTGCTTTATCTCCAACATCTTACCTTTAACCTCATTGCATGAGGGTTTCTTCCCTTGATTGAAATAAAATGGTCAGCATTGGCATCCTCGTCATTGCCTGCTCCATCTCTTGTTGCTGTGCTCCGCATTGCTTTCGTGGGTTCTATGCTATTTTTTATCCGATGGCATAGTTACTTCATAGAAATTTTCCAATTATTTATTAGCAAGGACAACTCTTTTTCATAATTGGCTTCAATAGTTAGAGGATATTACTCACAATGAAAAGCTTCAATTCTAAAAATAGTAAAATACCAATTCAAATTGCAGAGGGAACCACTTAAGAAAGCGCTATTGTTCTTTTGTGAATCTAAATCTCTCCCTAGGGATTAAAAATGAAAATTTGGAAGAGGTTCTATTACTTTATTAACATGAGAAGAAACAATATTGGAATCAGCTGTGAAGGATATGATTTACATGATCTCTCCTTGGCAAACGCAACAATCCTACATTGATTTTGAATTTTCATTTGTTCACAACATCCAGAGGCTCCCCTTCAATACTATTACAAAGAAGCTATTTTTTGATTCCAACATGACTTAGGAGTCACATGCAGTTCTATTTCTAGTTAGAAACACTTAAACTAGACCCTCATTATTGCCAGTCATTTCTTGTTGCCTAGTAGACAAGTTAAAAGTTGTGATGAGCACATGGTGACATTGGGGGTGTGAATCAGTATCTAACAATCTTTTACTTTTCAAAACTTAACCAATCATAATAAAACATTCAAGTAAGATATAGCAATTTAGAGCATAGAGACAATTTGTGTCACAGTATTCACCGAACTTCAACCATCAAATGCGAATTTCGGCAAATTTCACATATTTATTTAAGATTCGTTAAAATTCGCCTTCGTATGGAAAAAGCCCATCATTTTTCCCACGTTGGCTGAGCGAGTTTGAGACCTGTTGTGACTTCCTGTCTGTCGCATTCCTTCCTCTCGTGCGCTCCATCGTGAATTTTTTTCTCAAGCTGCCCTTTCTCTTGCAACGATTTTGTGATTTCCTCCCGTAGTGTGTTCATGGCCGCACGTGACGGCCACAATTTCTTTTTGTCTCTTGTGTCTACCTTTTTTTATTTTTTTATTTTTTAGGGTTTTTTTTTAATCTATAGAATTTGACATAGTTTACATTTATAAAATATAAACTAAAAATTAAATTATATTAAAAACTATTATATTTATGAATATATGTTTAAATTTTTAATGATATAAATTTTAAAATGTTAAAATTAATAAGTATATACTGTATTATAAAACTATTGATATATATTTTTTTAATAATTTTTTTTAAAATATAGAACAATTAATATATGTTATAAACTTATATATATTAATATATTCATTATTAATATATTTTATTTTTAATAGTATTTCCATATAGTGGTTGGGTGCATATGCTTCAAATAATCACCTTATAATATAGCTAAATTAAATTAAATCATTAAACTATATCTATTTAGCAATGTTAAACTATTTTGACAATTTTGTGGATATATTAGTTATATTTTAAAAAATTAAATTTATATGAGGCGAATTTAATGCCAAATATTTTCCTTGCTGAACTTCATCCGAATTTCAATGTTGCCAAACTCGAACTCGAACTCGAATTCGAACCTTGTGACTTAGGAGACAACACACGATTTTATGTGGAAACCCTTGCGGGAGAAAACCACGGCAAAATATTGCTTATATATATCTTATTGATCTTCTTCTCTTTCTCATAGGCTCCAACCTACTTCACATACAAATAGTGAGCACCAACTCACAGGGGACACCAATCTCCACTTGACAGAACTATAGGCACCAACCTATTGGAGGCTCCAACCCCAACACAAACTGAGCTCCATCCTAGCAAGAGGCTCCAACTTCTATTTGATAGGCTCCAACCTATTAATCCTTCAATGGCTGATATAGTATGCTTCTTCCTAGTGTCTTCCTCACAAATCTGATTACAACTCACAATATCCTTCTTCCAAATCTGATCACAATCCACACAATAACCTCTCTCACAAATTTGATTATAGTCATGTACAATCTTCCTTTCAGATCTGATCACTATCATGCACAATATCTTTCACAAATCTGATTCAAACTTTGTCAACATCTTCCTTCAATTTGATCACTAATATATCAATGTTTTCCTCACAAATCTGCTCATAATTTTCACACATATTATTCATACATATCTGCATTCATCTACATACATGTGCTGTATATATTCTTTAATACAAGCCTGAAACATTCTTCATACTTCTCTGCCCTTTTAAATTTGCTATTTTTTACACATATATTCTCAAAATAAATCAGATTTACTCTTCATTTTTCTCTGCCTCTCCCTTATTACTCAGAAATATATCATTGATTTCTTTTTATATCTTTAGATTTCTACATAAAAGGAGATGTCTCTTTTTTTTTGGTATTCATTATAGTTTACAGAAAAAGAGATCATAATGATCAGACATTACATTCTGCTTACAATGATATCAACCTATACTGGGATTTAATTCTAGCTGTTTATATACCCCACAGGGTTTTTACTGTCTTCTAGCTGTTGCTTTTGTTACAAAAAGGAATATATACAACTATTACTTTTTCTACAAAAAGGATCTGCTGTATTATATACAAGTATAACTCTGAATATAAAAGGATCTGCTGTAATATATTCATTAGTCCCTTTTTTCTTTGGCTGCATTCTTGGCTTGACTTTTTGATTTCTCCATCATGAAGCCACCCAGGTCTGCTTTGTTAGTGCCTCTGTAGTAGAGCCACTGATTTGCATATGCCACCTCCTATTTGTTTATCTCCACCTTGCCACTCTCCATCAGCTTTTTGAATTTCTCTTTAGCCACTTGAACTGTTATGGATACTTGCATGTAAACATTATGAATGGTGAGTCTTCTGTAAGACTGAGTAAGATCCCTCCTACAGCCTTGGTATTTCTCATCATTCCTAGCTTTCCATATGTACCATAAAATTTCTGTAGAGAGGACTAGCCAGTAAAGATTATTTAGTTTCCTAATTCCTTGAACTTTCCCCATTATAATTTCCTTTTTTCTTTTATCTTTCAAATCCCACCGACCCATTGAATCTATTTGAACAAATTCCACACTTCTTTTGCAAAGAAACAGTCAAAGAAAATATGCATAATAGTTTCAGATTTTTTACAGATATCACAAACAATTGGGTTATTTTTTGAGTCAACATTTGGTAGCCTCTGCAAGCTCAGCATCCATCTAAAACCTGCTTTTTTAGGTTCCGATACATTGTTCCAGATATGACCGAAGATTTTATTCCCCTGCTTTTGATTAAGGTTCATGTTCTATCCTTTGTTCAGACTCTCAGAAAGGTCTGGGGTGTCAACTAACATCCTGTAAATATCCTTTACTTTTATTCTTGCAAATCTGTTGTCTTTCAGCCATTCACATTCCTCCATAGTACACTTATCAGTAGCTTTATTATAATTCAGAATCAAAATATGCTTATTAATCAAGTTATAAGTCCTTTTTTGAGTTTGAGGGATATCAAACTCATGTCTGAGAGAGTCTCAATCTTTTAACTGGCTATCTTTGGCTATGTTTTGGAATTGAGAGATTCCTTTTCTATTCCAAGCCTTTGCTGAGCAGCCTAGTAGAAGTGCCAGGGGCTTATTTTTGTGGAAGACATTCCACCAGATGGATCTCAAATGAAATATTTTATTTAGGTCTTCTTCTATTTGGCATTTATTTATTATATCATCTTTACAAACTTCCCAAAATTTCCAATTAAATACATTGGATCCAGCGGGGGACATTGCAAATTTACCAAAGATTAGATCATAGAGAGGCATGTGCTTCCAAGATTTGGCTTGTTTTGGTACAGCTCTTCCTATATTATTTCTGATTAGTATTTTCCATGGCTCATTCCCTTTAAGGGCCTTACAAATCCATTTTGCTGCCAGTGCTGTACCTTGCTGCTTTAGATTTTTTAGTCTTAGGCCACCCTTTTGTTTTTCCATACAACACACATCCCATTTGATTGCATGTTTTTTCTTTTTTTCTTAACCATCCGACCATAAGAATTGTCTAATCTTCTTGTGGATTTCCCCAATCTGGTAGTTGCTAAAGAGCCAAATAGATGCATAGTAGATATTGTAGGATGACAGTATTTTTTGGAAAACTTGAGCTCTTCCTGCTAATGAGAAGTACTATTTATTCCAGCACTTTAGTTTCTTCTCTATTTTGTTTTTCACCCAGTCCCACATATCTCTCAGATTGGGGCTAACTGCATATGGTATCCCAAGATACCTTACAATTTTGTTTGGGCCTCCCCAGTGGAGTTCATACTCTCCAAAAACCAATCTGGTTGTGTGTCATCCCAACTTAGCATGGTAGATTAAACTTTTGATATTTTTGCTCCTGCAGCTTGGCCAAATAAGCTCAATTCGTCTATTAGTTTACCAAAATTTTCTTTTTCCTGGCTTATAAAGAGGGCAGTGTCATTTGCAAATCGTAGATTGATTAATTCATCCTTATTTGGAAGAGTTAACCCTTTTACCTTTGGGCTCAATGATGGGTCTCTTAGGATATGATGTAGTGCATCTACAACAATTACAAACAATGAAGGAGTCAAAGGGCATCCTTGCCTTATAGATCTTTGCAGTTCGAATTCCTTTGTCAATGCCTATTTATTTCCATTTGGGCAGTTGCATCTTCAATAGGGCTTTAATCATTTGTCAAATTCTCTTTGGGAAGCCAAAAGCTTCTAGGACCATCATTATAAAAGGCCATTCAACTTTGTCATAGGCCTTCTCAAAGTCAACCATCAACATTCCTATATTTTGGTTGGAAGTTTTTGCCCACTCCATTGCTTCCCAACTTGTCAGAAGGTTTTCAAGTATATACCTTCCTTTTATAAACCAGTTTGGGTATTGTTGATGATCTTTGGGAGGATTTCTAAGAGCCTCAAGGCAATGGCTTTTGCTAAGATTTTATAGGAAACATTCAAGAGTGTTATGGGCCTCTAGTTTTTTAATAAGGCTCTATCTCCTTCCTTGGGGGTTAATTTATTAATCCCTTTGTTGATAGATTTACCTAGAGAGCCAACTTCTGTAGCCTCTTTATACACTTGAAGGAGATCATCACTTATCCACTCAATATTCTTTTTGTAAAACTCAACAGGCATGCCATCCACACTTGGAGATTTGTCATTTTTAAGGGCTAGAATAGCTCTTTTAATCTCCTCTTTTGATAATTGTTTAGTCATAGCATCAACATCCTATTTTGAAACCTTTGCAGGGATCAACTTTTCCAATCCTCCCTTGCTTTTATATGTGGGGGCTGTTGCACTCAGAGGTAAAAAGGTCTTTGTAGAATTGAAAGAAGCTCTTTTGGATTTCCTTGGAGTCTTTTACCAGATCTCCTTGCCAGATCAAGTTGATCTTTTCTTTTGATTCCTTATCCTTTAACAATCTAGAGAAAAATTTAGAGCCTATGTCTCCATGTGCAGCCCAATTTAATCTTGGTCTCAACTTTATCCCTTGATCTTTGTGATTTTGAATTTTCCTTAGTTCCCCTTTAATTGTCATTAGATCTTTGTTTAATTCTAGGTTCTTGGGGTCCTCTTGAATCAAGTCTTCAGCTTTCAGAAGCTTTTCTTGCAGCGAGTTTTCTTTTTTCGTCAAATCTTTTGCTTTTTGCTCTCCAATTGTTTGATAGATTTTTTGCCATGCCTCTATGTTGGCATTCCATTTTTCTATGCATGAGACATTCTTATGCATCATAGTTGCCGGGAGACGCGTATCCTGCCCCTAGAGATGCGTCTCGAAGATTGGTATGCGTCTCCGGTACCAGAGACATACCCGGGAGTGCCTCCAGCAGCATGGAAACTTGATGCGTCGTCTCTCGAGTCTCCCGACGAAAATTTTGGCGTCTCCTGTGAAATTTAAAAGCACTAAAAAATTATAATGTGAAAAAATTTATAATGTCATGATATTTTCTATAAATTATTAATTTATTAATTTTTATTTATATTAAAAAAGATAGCGTCTCCCAAGTACCCCTGTCTCCTGTTTTCAAAAAAAGTTGTACCGGTACAAGTACCAGTCTCCCGTACTAGTACTAGTACCAATCTCCTAGCAACTATGTTATGCATCCATTTGTTAGTCTCTCTGACTGTGAAGACTGCATTATTGTAGTCCTCATTGTTCAGGAGAGTTGTATTCAGCAAGAACTTTTTATCCTTCTTTAAAGCAACGGGCTGATCCTTTTCTAGTAAGACTTTAACTGTAACCAGGTGGTGGTCCAAGAGTGTCCAAGGGTGCACCTTCACTCTGCTATTTGTACCTTCAACTTGGTCAAATTGAAAGACCTCTTTATGAGCATAATATCTGTCCAATCTACAATATATCCTTTTGTTTCCTTTCTGATAGTTGCACCATGTGAACCAAATGTTTATGTTTTCTTTCCGTGAGCCCTCTATAGGATCAAAGAGTTTAAGCTTGTTTTTCATTTTATACCAGAAGTACTTTTCATTTCCTTTCCACCCCATGTCACAGCCCCTAGATTTGTCTTCCAGGTTCTCTATCATGTTGAAGTCACCCCCTATAATCCAAGGTACATCTTGTAGATTGCTTATCAAATCCCAAAGTTGACATCTTTGTCTGTAATCGTTTGAGGCATAAATAGAGCATATACCAAATTTTTTGTTGTCTTTTTCAATTATGGCCCATACTGCCCTATTGCATGGTGAGGTTCCATGGGCTTTTACCCATTTGGACCAGCAGTTGGCAAGTAGGATTGCAGCCCCTCATTTTCCCTTCTCATGCTTTGTTACATAGTGGGAAGAATCCCTCCCTATGAATTTGAGATTTGTTTCTAGGTTGAAATTGACCACTTTGACCTCTTGCAACAACATTGCATCCTTGTGCTTCACTTGATTTAGGAACCTTCTTATATTGTACTTTCTATCTAGGGATTCTAGTCACCTAATGTTCCAAGAAATATAATTAAAGGTCATCAAAGTCCTTTTCTTGTGGACCTTCTTCTGATTTCCTAAATCCTTTAAAGCATTTAGGAAGAATAAACTTACTTGTCTTATTCTTTTGATAAGGGACTGAGTCCTCCTTTTGTTTTTGCCTTTTTTTGTTTTGTTTTAGCCAATTGTTAACAAAGGAGCCATCTCCTCTTTCATCTTGTGCATGTTCTTCATGTTGAAGATTGTTGTTCAAGCTCTCTTGGAGCTCATGCCTCTCTGTGACTTTTTCTTTGTTTAAATTCCCAATATCTCCTGATGGTTTCAATTTATTTAAGAAGCTTTGGTTATTTTCCATTGTATGATTCTTGCCCGAGTTTTGATTTTGGGTCCCAGGTTGTTGCTTGTAGCTAGTACAAGCCTCGACCCTTCTATTGGAATACTCAACCTCAACAGAAGGATTTTGCCCTTCCTGGGAGTCCTCACTTTTCTTTATGATTTCATAATTATTATTATTTGAGAGATTCTTCAAGCCCATGGCCAGTCTAAGGGGATTCATAGACTTCCCCAGATCTGTCATAGACACAGGAGAATCCTCATCATTTCTGTTTAACTCCATTGGAACATCAGTATTCATAAGTGATTCTTTTTGCTTTTCTTTTCCCAAGGTAGAAATTTCAAGCTCTTTGTTCATACTGTCCTGTTGATGCCCCGGAATCAGAATTTTCTGTTCTACATTCTGGTTAACAGGATGTAGAACTTTTCCCCTTTGGATTTTTTGCATGCTATCTGGAGCAACTTCTCCAGATTTCATTATTTTTATTCTTATATTAGCTTGAGTCTCTTCTGGAGCAGACTCCTCACTTGTGTTATCATTAAATGCCATTCTAGATTTACTGCTATTTAAAATTTTGTTATTGATTGCAAATTGCTGTTTAATCTTGTCCATTACTAACTCTTGGGCATTTTTCTTGTGCCCCATAGTTTTTGTTGTTTCCTTTCTTAGGTTGTTCTTATCCATCCTTTGGTTCCCCATGTTGGGTGAGGATAACCTCGACTCCTTTGAGTTAGGGATTGAGATGTTCATGTTAGGGTCCCCTATCTTTTCAACATTAAAATTGTTTTCATCCAGGATTTTCCCCTTCCCCGAGAGCAATTCATTCTCCTCGGGAGTTAAATCAATTTCTAATTCAGAGACTCCTAAAGGGTCCGATTGAAAATTAATGGAATCTTTATTTACATGCACTAGATTTGGGAGTTCCACTCTAGGTATTATTGAGTCTGGAGTGGGGAGCGGGCGGGGCGGTGTGGGGGGTTTCTCCTTCAAAGCTTTTATTGCCCTCAATTACCCCATTTTCTAAAGCTTCAGAGTTATCATTTTTTTGGTTTTAGGTTCTTCATGTTGAAATCTACTAATTTTTTCTTTGTTTTTAAGGATTGGACAATTTTTCCTTCTATGCCCCTCCTTTTTATAGAGAAAGCATGCATTTGCTCCCCCCAAGAGCTCAATTTTGTAGTTTGAGATGGAACTCTTTGTTTCTAATTCAATTTCCTCAGGGATTTCCAGACCTGGGAGTAATCGACAGAAGAATTCGAGCATCCATATGGAGTAGGGTGCTTCTAATTTCCTCTATTCTAATGGCTCTCTCGAATTGGGAAAGTAACTGTGGCAAAACCGCCTATAATAATGGTGACATATTCTTTACATTTATCCATCTAGGGTACGAGAGGGCAAGGACCTCCTTGTTTATCATGTTCGGGGACCAAGCTATTGCCCTAAACACCGAGTTCCCTATTGTCCAAAATTCCTTATCCATTACCTTTTTCTGCATTTCACAGTTTTTGAAGAACACCAAAAATAAACCTTTTTGAATCATTTTACAAAATGTGTGTTGTAACCCTAATCTTTTATTCCATACATCAATAATCCAATCGTCAAGAAATTTCTGCGAAGGGATTTTATTTCTTTAGGGCAGCAAAAAAAATGCTACATTCTTTAATCTTTTTTCTTCATTATCAAGGACTCTGGCCATATTAGCATTAGGAATGAAGCAAGCTTTCCTAGGGTTAATAGGAGGGTTCTTACCTTTTCCTCCATCTTGTTGCTGGTCGCCTCCAGGGTTTCCATTGTCAACCGATATAAATCTTGCTGTCGCGGGGATAAAACTCCCCTCGCTTTCTGCAACAATGTCTTTAAAAGATTTGGCAGAATTATAGATGGCCCTCCAGGATTAACATTTAAATCCCTTTGCCTATCATCCGGGGGTTTTGTAATGTCCCTCACCTGGCCTTGCCCTAGGTTTCACTTGTTTGCCCTAGGTTTCGCTTGTTGATTAGGGTTAGGGTTTCTTCTTTCAAATGAGTGTTCTCCTAATTCAATAACCCTAGATTTGAACCATGTATTCACCATATTAACAACATATCTGTTAGCATTAATATCTAGATATCCAAAATATAAGCATAATCATAAAGCAATAATGAAGACATACGAGGAGTGGCATGGGTAGATCCGCTCGTAGCTATCCATCTAAGCCCAAGAGCACAAGTATCCGATCAGGACAACCCACCCCTTGGCCCCGAGCTGAACGTCCAACTAGGACCATTCCATCCTCGGAGTGGCGTGCTTAGTGGAAACACTTGTACTTGCTTTCTCTACCCACATCATCACCTCATAAGACACTTAACTTACTGGGGAGGGTCGACGGAGCTTATAAGTGGCCCGGGCCTACCACCCCTCCATGGCCACAGCGGATTGTTAAGTGGAACCCCCACCCTTCCATGGCCACAGCGGATTGTTAAGTGGGGTTTTTAGGCACCACTTACCTCAAGCCTACCTCCCTAGTAAGTTTGCAAACACTCAGAAGACAATCTTTTAGCAATCAAATACATTTGCATTTATTACTGGTTCTTAAGTCAATATCAACATCATTATCATCATGATAACACTAAAGAAAGCATTACACCAATAATCAGATTAGTAGTATCTGTTTTTTATATTCCAAAATATGCTAAATATTATTGCTAAGTGGGTACATCACCTGATCTGCTGTGTCTTCCCATGTCTCCTTATTCCTTAATCGCCTTCCTTCAATCTTACATTTGATTGATCATAGTATAAAAACATATATAAATAAATATTAATCTATTCATTTTTATATTAAGATCATAATTATTTATAAGGTTCAATAATTGCTGCAAGCATCTATATAATTATTCCTTTATTTATATTGATTGATATTTATATATCTATATATAATTATTTATTTATATTGATTGGTATTCATACATTAATTATTCTTACTTATATTGATTGGTACTCTCATATATACATTTATATAATTATTCTTCATTTATATTCTACTCTTATCTCCCAATAATGTCATGGCTGCAAACAGTATTTATGTACAGCAGATATCTCACTATTTATTTCCTTATTTCTCTTTCCAGATCACCCTCTCTTCCTCCCCGTTTCTTTTTTATTCCTTTTGACTCCCTTATATATATATATATGTGTGTGTGTGTGTGTGTGTTCCCATGTCTTCATTAAAGGGTGCATCCTTTGGGATAGATACCACCTACCAAGGGACATGACTTTTGTTTAAGCTAATTACTGTTTTGAGAATGGATCGCTGCCTTCCTAACAATTGCTTATTTTAATACATTAGATCTGTCTTATTTATATTAACCGCTGCCTAAGATAAATGATCCCTGCTTATGTATTATTCCACATTCTACGATTCCATGAATGGGTGCTCTTTTATGACATGATAATAATATAGCTGCCTATTTTATATTTTTATATTTAGTCTTATTTGTTTTTTATTTATTTTAGTTTTATATTTGTTATTTGTTTATTTATTTCATACTTTATATATTTGTGTATTTTAATATTTATAATATTGCATTTGATAATTTAGTTATAATATTATCTTGTGAGAATTATAATCAAATTATTAATATTTATTATTTTAATATGTATTTTGTTTTTTATCTTATGATATAATATTATTCTAATAATATTTAAATTGAAATTTTATAATTCTGATATCTATTTTATTTAGTGTCTGTATTTCAATAGGTTATGATATTGGGGACATGACAGGTTTGCCCAGAATCGACCCACTAACCTCCATTGAGTGCCCATGTACACGGTTGGCACGAAGGAGCCGACTAGAGATGATGGGATTATGATTAATCGTCGAGATTGAGAAGGGCCGAGGGTTTTGCAATTATTTCACAAAGCATAAAAGTTAATGATAAACGGAGACAACATGCAAAGTAATGAATGCCACACAAAAATGAAAAATGTGGAAAAGAGAGAGGACACCAAGGCATGTGTAGGGTGCACACAAGGGCAGGAATACTACATCCTCGATGGCTTACAACCATCCCAATGCCATCGTGCTGCACACAGGAGCCCTTGAACCTCACAATCTTGTGAACATCAAAGGAGATGTCTCTTCAAAAAGAGATAACCTTTTATAAAGTTATAACCCTTTATTAAAACCAATTGCTGCCTTTTACTAATTGTTACCTTTTGTTTATTAATCTCTTGCCTTCATAAATGCTATCCCCATAACAAACTTTTATTACTCCTTTCATAAAGAGTCGCTGACTTTTCATAAGGCAATCGCTGCCTTCCTTTCCTTTATGATATTCGATGTTCTTCCTTTTAATATATTTGCTGTTCTCTTTTTTTTTTATTAGCCACTTTAATAATGATTAGTTGGTGTGGGCGATACATATTTATCTTGGCAAAGGTGGTCGACCAAGAAAGAATTAAAATATTTATTTTATTTGTCTTTCGGATAGGTGTTGCCTTTTGTATTATTATTTCTACCTTTCAAAAAATTACTTGCTTATTTAATTAGTCATAGCTCACCTTCACATTTTTTTAGTCTTGGGCGATCAATATTTATATGTGCCAAAGTATGGTTGACTTCATAATTGCTGCTAATGAGTCACTACAAATATGAATCGCTCCATATAGTTTTGTCTTTCAGCAGTAGATAGAGACTTGCATATAATGAAGGCACCATCTAATTTATTTTAATTCCTTCAAAAACAGTCGGCCACTTCCACTGCATCACCAACCAATAGTCTTCACAAGAACACTTCTCGTTAATTATGAGTTCTTTATATGATCTGCAATCACTCTGTGAATCATATCAACTTTATCCACATTAGCTGCCCTTTGACATCAATGACAGTAATGCGATGATGATTAATCTAACAAGTGGCTAGTGGTTTGTTGGGCATGAAGAGAACTTAAAGAGGATTAATGCCCCCCTCTTTCTTCTCTTCTCTACTAAATTTAGTAATATTAGTGACAAATATTACATTTGCTTTAAGATTTTCTACACATAGTCCAAGAATTGCATACATCCTCCCCTCTTATTTTAAATCAATGTAAATCTAGGGAGCAGGTTTAGCCCCAATTGAAGTTTTCCTGCAATGTATAAGTTGGTTTTGAAGTATTGAGTCATTATATGCTAAAATTTGGTATTTAGTATTTAGTAATCCCAAATTCCCAAATCCTTTATATTTAACAATAGCAAATCATCCAATACAATAAACATACATCCATGCATGCATGGATACACATGTACATCCATATATATGTGTGTGTATGTATATGTATATGTTTGTATGTATAAATGCATGTGTGTATATACATGTGCACACACACACACACACTGTATGTGCATGTGCATGTGTATACATATGTACACACATGTGCATTCACACAGACATGCACACACAGAGAGAGACATATACATGCACACACATCCACACACAAATGCATGCATATATGCACTCATACAGACATGCACTCCTGCATTATACACACACACACACACAGACAAACACACACACACAAACACACACAAACACACACATAAAAGTTTTGATCAGGAAAAAGTTATTTCTGTCTCAATTATGAATATAAATAATATATTTATAAAAAGCCTCCCCAATGTCATATATTGAGCACCATAAACTATAGCAGCTTTCTTAGCATATAATTTCAAATAAACTCTAATATTCTTTTAAAAAACTGTCATCCCTGGGAAGACTGTTGGGCCATTGGCCGCTCTGATGCTGAAGTTCAAAAATAAACTTTACACCAACTGTAGCAAAAATCGCTATTAAGTTTCTCAAGTACAGTACTCATATTTGTAAGGTTTGCAAGTCATTTTTGAAACCCTTGCATGACTCTATAAATAGTTTTGCCTTAAAAATAAAACTACATGATAAAAGTTTTGTATAAAGCTTATTTTGATCTAAACATATAATTTTCTAGAACATTTAAAAATAAAGTGTTATTCTATCAATAATTGATGCTATTTTGGATAAATTGTAAAAATAAACATTAGGATTCTTCCAAAAATAGTCATCCCTAGGAAGGTTGTGTTGTTTGCAATGCCAAAGTTGTGTCTTGTCACTCAGATCCTTTATGACCCAGTACACTTGATAAACTTTGATAGCTGCTTTGATCTCTTCCTGGTTGGACAAATTTGTGCTTCTTACCCTGGCTTCATGCATACTTAGGACCCTTTCTTTTTCCACCACAGATTTCTCATATTTATTTTATTTTTGTTCTTGCTTTTCATTGTCCACAATCTATTCAAACTCCGTTTCATTTATTTTATCCTCGTTAAACCCCATAGTACTGGCTAGGTCTTCCTTCACTTGCTTAGTGAATGTTTTTGCAATCTTGACTTTCTCCCCCAGGTTATTCTCTGTATCCTTCAATAAGCAAGAAATAGTTTCCAAAAATGAAAAAATTCCATACTTCATACCTTCAATTTTATTCTTTATTTCTACTAGTAGTACATTTATTCCCACCTGTATTGTCTCTACAGAGAATTTGAAGGATTCAATCCACTCAAATAAAAAACTTTCTCTTGGCTAATGAAAATGTTGAGACAAATGAAGACCGTCTCTTCTATTGTTGCTGTTTCCTTAAGATTTGGGAAGAAATTGGATCATTCTTTGAATCATACTTCATTTCCTTCCCAGATTGCTCCATTATTTCTTTATGCATCTGAAACTTTTTATACAATGTTACTAATTGATCAATTACCTAGAGTCCTTTAATCAAACAATTTTTCAATCCATGTAATGTAGTCATGACTAGAGAGTCCCAAGCAGGACTGTCCAACCATGCAGCACACACCAATAAACACTCGCAAACAGAAATAAAAAACTACAAATAATACCAGATTTACCTTGGGAAAACCATCAACGAGGGAAAAACCCATCCTTCAAAAGATCTCAAGTTTATATTAATCTCAGAAATTCAAATACAATCTGCCACAAAGGCTTTCCTCACATACATGAACACATAAGCACCTCCAAACTTGCCACATGGGCTACTACCTAACACTACCGGGTCCTTATGTGATCCACTCTCCTACTTGTACTCTACATCATACTCCTTGTTGTCTTGCTCACCTCTTGGTCTTTGCTCCCTCGCTATCACCTTATTGTAACCTCACTATTTTCGATTGTCTTCTTTGCCTACTTCCAATTGCCTTGAAATCTCACAATTATATTTTTCTCTAGCTTCCCAAATAATCCACATCAGCCTCAAGATGGTACATAGCCCAAAACCACATGAAACGTGTCGCTGACCTACAATAACAAACTTATAAATTCCAACAGTCCAATACCGGGTAATCTCCATGTGGTTCAGAACACAACTTCCTAATGGTCCACTCACCCTTCCAAAATATCTACTCTTTGGAACAAACCCAAAATAACCTTCTGCAAATCACAACAATCCAACTGAACATCTCGGTTAACCTATTGTAACATCCATCCACTTAATACTCAAGTAATCTCAAGAATTTACTAGAAGGTAAGTAAACTTAGTAAACATGAGAGAGAATTTCATTTTTTTAAAATGAAAACATTTGCATAAGCACAAGAATAAAGTACAACTTTTCTAGAAAAATTCAAACTTGAATTCGCATGTAATCATAACTAGAATCAAGCTAATTCCTTACAGAATACATTTATATCACATAAAATAAATTTGGCATAAAGAATAGTTTTACCTTATAGGTTTTTCTGTCATAAGCCAGAACATGGAGTTCACTGCATTTGGAATGTTGATCTTTATCTTCACAAGCCTCAGAGAGTCTACTGCTATAGAGGGAGAGCATCATCCGAGTGCTTTTCCTCCAACCACGGACTCAAGTGGTCCCCCGCGCACTTCCAAACTGGAAGTGACCCGGCCCTTCTTGAAGAGTATAGATATAAGGAACTGTCAAGTTTTGCCATCTGAGTCCTAGTGATGTGTCCTACAAAACTCAATCAACCATATAACTCTAGATCCCTTCTAGCTATGTATGATCACTCTGATTGGTCATGCCATCTAGACACACACCTCTGACTCCCCTTAGAACTATCACAATATGAAGTTTTAATTACTCTATTGGTACTCTAGACACAACTAGTCTATTAAGAAAACCATTCTAGTCAATCTGACTTAGAACTAATCCTTAATCTAGGATATTCATTCAAAGTAAACATTTAGGTATTTCAAACCTTTTAAAAGTCCCTTTATTGCATCCTTGCAATACCTAGGGTTTATGACTTCCTGTCATTTTACTCTCAATATTCAATACCCAACATCTTGATGTGTTATATCGAGTTTCGACATTATCGTAGAATCTTTTAAGGTATTATAAAGACTTCCTGCCTTGTTCTATGGTTTCTCGACCTCTCATTGTCAATCAATATACATATATATATACAGTGTCATATCTGACATAAACGTTACATATTTCCTATATCCTCCTTGTTTCAATACTAGGGTTTAGCTTTTCTAACCCAATACATGGAAATATCAAACATCCTTGTTCTCCAAAGATAATAGCATTAACGAAGCAAAACATAAGAACAATTTCTTCTAGTCTTACCTAGACGACTTAGCATTTCTCAAATTCACATTTCATATAACATGAATAAGCATGATATCCAAGGAACATTCTCATTGGTATATATATATATATATATCTTAATCATTGTCGTTACTTCTCATGCAGTTAGTACTTCGACTAAGTTCAATCCTTCAACCTTAATAGGTTAGATTTGTAAGAGATAATAAATTGCTTCCAACTTCCTTGTCTACTCAATTTTATTCACATTCAAATAAGGATAGGGTATAAACTCATATGATTATCATCCTTTATATAAGTATGTCGCATATACCTATAATAACAAACTCAAGTACAATAGATATGTAGGTTGAGTTTCGGTCTCCCAACATCCCCTTCTCGAAGTTGGTTACGACATTGATACCAAGTATTGGAATAACGAAATTCCTTTGTACACATAGTTCTAAAATAAGTTCAATAAAGGCTACATCATTACATTGTCAAGATCAACATCATTACATTGTCAAGATCTCACTTTCTCTCTTGAGAACCTTGACATAAGCAACCAATGCTATCAAAGGCTATCTAGGGTTCCACATTCGTGGTTCACCCATTTCCTTAACATGCAATACAAAATTGACAAGAGGAATTCTATTTCCTACAAAGGAATCTTTCTCTATGTTGCAATCTCCTTACTTCAATATCATGATGATATTTTATAATCCAAAAAGTCCCTTGAGAGAACTAGCAAGATTTCATCTATAGAGCTATCCTGGTCTTTAACATAGACTAAAGGATCTAATCCATTTTTCTTAGTTACCCATTACTATCTTAAAATCCAATTTCAATAATATATGACAATACAACATAAGTATAATGCACTCTGTTTTCTCCAAACCTCTTAGGTGCTATATAATTCCTCATTACTCTAGGAATGTGAATACGTAATACAATAACCATTCCTTGACTGGTGTCAATTGAATAATCCTAGTGGTTCTATTCACATATCAATAATTACAATCCTATTGATAATCCAATGTTCACTATTTTCATCTTAAATGAATTATGAACTCATACAAGTGTTTCCTCGATACCCTGAATAATCTAAAACATAGTTGTTAAATTCTTTAAGTGTTATCATATCTTCAATCTTGGATATCCCAAAAGAGATCAATATCTCTCTATTGCTCTCGATGAATGGGTTTCTAGCACAAGCTTGTCAACGTATCCATTCCTTATTCTCGTGTTTGGAAAGCAGAGCAATCCAAATATCTTTATTATTGCATAGACACTCTACTAAGATATTCATCTCTGGTTACTGTTAACCACACTAGATATAATTTGAACAACGACATAATGAATTTAAATATTAGTGTTGAATAGACTTTAAAGCTCAATCTGTATACATAAGAACTCCCAACCTTTTTGTTTACTACAAGACTTACGCTAGTCTTAGAGATGTCATAACTCCCAAAAATTCTATTGCCAAAGCGAAGCTTATGTTACCAAAGTTGTGCTGAAACTTACAAGATACTAAGGTCGTCTCATACTTGAGCGTTCCTCCTAGATATACTCAGATGTTATAGTTTGCTTCCCTTCTAGTCTGTGACGACCTCCTTGTGATACGACACAGCAAAAAGTTTCTTTCCCATTGGCTCGAGCTTCCTCCTTCAGCACGCGCCCACTCCTATGAAAGATATTTAGGGACTGCCATCCATACATACTGCCATGAATGCATGATATATACTAAATCGAATAATTCCAGATGCTTTAGAAAACTCTCTAGCGAATGGAATTCCCCCCTCACTTCCTGCGCTAAAAATGGGAGCTACAGATAAAGAAAAACCCCCTCCCCCGATAGTTCTTGAGGTAGTTCCCATAACTACCCATTTCTTTCACTATAACCGTTAGGAAACGGCTTCCAAAGAAAAGATAACTACCAAAACGGACTTGCAAGAGACTTGGATTACCTCCTAGCGACCATATCACCTTCGTGGATTTAATGATCTTCGAGTAATAGTAGCAGCAAATGATTTTAATGAAACAGATTTGCACTAGCTGAATTACACGGTAATTAGAGTAGTCACCCCTAAAGGTGACGACTTTCATAAAGTGACATCGTACAACCTACACTTCAAAAGTTCACGTTTCAAAATATCCCTCAACATGCTTCCATTCCGTGGTTTAAGATTAGAATCTAAATATGCATCATAACACTTTTGAAAATGTGGCTTGGTAAATATTATTGCCAC
Organism: Sequoia sempervirens; assembly: GCA_007258455.2. NCBI lineage: Eukaryota > Viridiplantae > Streptophyta > Pinopsida > Cupressales > Cupressaceae > Sequoia > Sequoia sempervirens. Next base: position 31,573 of record VDFB02017834.1, read on the forward strand.
TTTCATGATTACATTTATGGTATTTTGCCCAAAATGATAGGGAATATCCCATATATATATATATTATTTTCATATTTATTTATTTTTATTTATATATTCTATTTATATAAGATGTATTCATCAATCAATCTTATATGTATAATATATAAGATAATTGTTAATTTGATATCACTGTACTGGTTTATCACATGAAAAGAAAGGTCGATAATCAATTACTAAAAACAAGCTTCTAAACACTTAACATGAACTAGACTTAAAACGACACCGACAACTTATCGGGTCGAGAAATAAACTTAGACTAAAAGGGTCGAGTAACACTTACCCTGCTCAAGTAGGTTCACCATTGTTACACAAACTCTAGACCTAAGATGGCGACAACCTGTTTTATTCCTTGTATCTATATCCTTCTCTCTGATAATGCTCTCCCTCCCTTTCTCAGGGGGTGGAAACCTGTTTCCTAAATGCAATCTTGCAAACACTAACTTAAGATTAATGTATCATTAATTGTTTCATAATCCATATGAAATCATCACATCATAACAACTTTTAAACACATATCAATTTTGAGTCAAATAAACATGACTCATAAAAACATTGATTTTTCTAGACGTTTTTTCTAAACATCAAATCATTGAATTATGCATACTCATTTACTAATTACCTCAAAAGTAAAAAGTAAATCATAGTTAAAGTTAGGGATGTAACATATCTCCCCCCGTAAGAGTCATCGTCCTCGATGATCCAATGCCTCTGAAACCTTATAAGACAAAACTTTTGTTTATCCTGCAAAAGTGTAAGAAATTGAGAAAAACTTTGATATAAAATCATGGTAAACTTTCCATGTCATATTACCCTCTAGTTGTTGGTCCCATTGGACCTTGCATTGAAGAAGCTCGATCATGACCACTCCCTGGTCCTGTTCCTGTAAAACAGTCTCAGAATATAATTATCATTTGTTATATACTTTCCAAATATAATTCATAAAAAGCATTATACCTCTTGGTAATAGCTGATAAAAGAATGATTCATTAATCAATCGAATTGGTAACTTTCAGAATTTTGAAGAGTCCTTTATATCTAGGAAATGGTTAGGAATACATTCTTTATTTCATGAAACTTTCCTTCTCTAGCCAAGAATTGTGTTAGTGGACGATTGGCATTTACTTAAATTTTCAATCTAACACTAGCTTCCACCAGTCTTTCGGATCAGTTTGATTTGTTTATCCATTTCTGACAACATTTCAGGACTAATGCTAATCCTGTCATCTAAGAGTTTGGCATCTTTTGGTCCAATGTTTCAAATGGAGTCATCCTGATAGTAGAATTATAGAAATTGCTGCCACAAACTCCCAAAATAGATGGATAGTCTTTCTACTTGTAGCAATCAACTACACTTACATAGGATTACCAAGAGAATGGTACCAAAGGTTAACAACATTAAATAAGTAAGGTGTCACTATTCATCAAGTAAGATACAAGGAGTAACATCAATCTTCACCTTTCTGGCTAAAAAGGTTATTCCTTAAGTACTAATTTCATTATTTCATGCATCATTTAAACAAGTTGATAAGTAATTACTAGAGAAAGGATTTGAATTCCTTTTCTAGTTCAATTGTCCTCCAAGACTCGGCATGCCACTGAAAAGAGGGAAAGCATCACTTGCTTATTTTCCTTCCAACCACGGACTTAAGTGATTCCTCCGCACACTTCCTCACTGGAAGCAGTCCTACCTTCTGATGAAGGATTTTGTCGGAAACCCTCACAATTGCCATCTGAGCTCTGGTGTGTACCCCTACTTAACCAACTCTGTCGCACTACTAAGGATACCCTCCTACTAAGTACAACAACTCTGGTTAGCTAAGTGTCTAGAGTACTGTGAACTGACGAGTGCACGTCGTGGCAACGACACTCACTATGGCCATAGTTTTATATACATACGCTTTGCAATCCACGTAGTAATGGTTCACCACCCTGCTCGACTTGGAGAGACTACTCACTTGGGCTTACTAGACTACCTATCCACCCACATACCATAACACAAGGTTCCAAAAGTGATATCTGCATAAGACCTCCTTCAGATAACTTACATATCAATTATATAACCCTAAAAGGGTTTGGAATCAATTCCTTTCCATTCAAGGTTTCTTTCATCTATAAAGCTAAGGACATATCAGGTGCTTTGTTACAATTTACTCCCTTACACAATTCCATCAGAGGCCCATCTAGGACATGATAGAGAAGAACATTAAATCAAACATAGTGAATAACCAAAAAGTTCTTGTATAGCCACCACAAAACTAAACTCAACATCAAAATATAAGCAGTTTTAATTTCAACAGTAAATCAAAGAATGAACTCTTTTCCAACAATAAATCAAATCTTGACCAACCAGTCATAAGATAAACAATCTTCAAAATTCGGTGGCTAGACCATTTCGAAATACAGAATAAAACAATGACAATCCTTGCCAGTATTAAATAGGAATTTTACAAAAAATCCAAGGGAGTGTCACAATCCAAAAGAACACTGTTAATGCACTACGTGACTTGACTAAGTCACTACAAGGGAGTAGATTGTTGCACTGCATTCAGATTTTCCAAAAGCTTACAATGGTGTAGAGATTGCGTTACAAACGCATGACCAATAAGTCCCTTAAGACTTCCATTATGCCCAAAATTTTGCAAATAAAGGGGTTATATCAGATTCACTCCTATTTCCTGGAGTATCTATCATTCACCTGTTAGATGATATCATAAGATCATTTTATACAAAGATTACAATTGGAACACAAACTTCTTTTCTTCGTTTTACATTATAAAACTCAATTCCACCTGGCTCATTCCAAGCCATCTAAAACTTAGACTAAAACCCATCTTTTCTAGGTGTCATTGATATAGTTTCAAGGATTTCCAATGATCAGATGCTCCAGCACCTGGTTGACTACTTCCAAGTCCTTCCATCCTTAATTCTTGAAAAAGAATAGTATTAAATTCATACAGACACTGCTCTACCTGAGCTCTTAGTCTGATTAGTAATTGACCAAGGTTTTACCTTTCTAGTTCAAGTCTCAAAGTCTTTCAGAAAGTTTCCGTGGTTTTTCTCTATGCCCTTCTGGCATCAAACCAACTCCAACCTTAGATAATATGCTAAATGTTTAATGATTTTTCTCGTAATGAGCTCATAGGTCCATGTGTTGAACCCGGTTAGCTCTGATACCATATGTAACATCCATCCACTTAATACTCAAGTAATCTCAAGAATTTACTAGAAGGTAAGTAAACTTAGTAAACATGAGAGAGAATTTTTTTTTTTTTAAATGAAAACATTTGCATAAGCACAAGAATAAAGTACAACTTTTCCAGAAAAATTCAAACTTGAATTCGCATGTAATCATAACTAGAATCAAGCTAATTCCTTACAGAATACATTTATATCACATAAAATAAATTTGGCATAAAGAATAGTTTTACCTCATAGGTTTTTCTGTCATAAGCCAGAACATGGAGTTCACTGCATTTGGAATGTTGATCTTTATCTTCACAAGCCTCAGAGAGTCTACTGCTATAGAGGGAGAGCATCATCCGAGTGCTTTTCCTCCAACCACGGACTCAAGTGGTCCCCCGCGCACTTCCAAACTGGAAGTGACCCGGCCCTTCTTGAAGAGTATAGATATAAGGAACTGTCAAGTTTCGCCATCTGAGTCCTAGTGATGTGTCCTACAAAACTCAATCAACCATACAACTCTAGATCCCTTCTAGCTAGATCCCTTCTAGCTAAGTATGACAAAAACCTGTTGTTTTTCAAATTTAAAGGCATTTCAATAGCATAGAGATATAGAGAGAAAATAAAATTGAGAGTCTAGCCCATGAATTGTGAAATATAGATTTTTTTCATATATGTTCATATCGCTGATTATATTGCATTGCCTGATGCATATTGCATAGTTCATAAATAATTACTAGTGCTAGGAGTTTTCAAAATTTCAATGACAATCTACTTTGTACAATATCAACCTACACAATGAGTACAAAGTTCCACCAAACCAAATGTTGTCAATGACTTTTGCTCCTATGAAGAGAGCTACACTAGAGGGCCACATGTACTAATGATGAAGTCCTTAGGTCAGAGTGTCTCCCAAGTTGTTCAACCACATTATTTTCATAGTTGCATTCCTTAAAGAGATTAGAGTCATTGCCATTGTCAAGGACATCATCATTTGCAATCCACTCAAAATCTAGATTGATTTTGTCAGGGTCAATTGGCTGGTCTTTCTCAACATTACTTGATTTTGTCCATATAGAAGTTATTTTTGACAATTGAAAGTGGAAAAAACAATGATTACAATTTATAATTATGATTGCAAGTATTTCAAAACTCTAATCTTGAGCTTTCTTTAACTTAAAGTAGAAGTTGTGTTGAACAAGCACCAAGTCATTTGTGTTACTGTTGTGTTAAAGAGTTGCATTTCTTGGAATGTATGTGTTAAAACAAACTCCATGTGTGCTCACAAGAAAATGAAGTGCATGGTTGACTCAAAATGTGCATCACCATCCATCAAAGATTTTTGGCTTTTTGGCCACAAAAATCTCACCATTATGCTGAAAAACACATTATTTTGTGATATCATGTAAGATATACTAAAAGTTTAATACCTTTAATGTACATGTCCACATAGAGAGACTCTCAAAAGTTTATGGAGTGTACTTGGTTTGAAGGTATTCTTGCCTTGTGCAATAGCCTACTAGAAAAAAAAACCTTGCCTGTTTGTATATTTGTAGCTCTGCCATAACCACATATAACTTTTGCTGAGGTAGGGAACATTTTCTCTATGCACATGAGTAGGTCTTTTGTGACTTCAGAATGATCTTTGAATGAAGAGCTATATAACAACGGATTCAGATAGTATCTAGCGGCATGGAGAAAGGAGTGCATCTATTGATACTATCTCCTATCAATTATGTCTCACAATGGCATGTACCCATCCCTACTATTTTCCATCCTACCCCTTCATCACCACTTTGGCCCTATCCAGGGCCTAATACAGATAGCCTATGGAGGATTTCTCCCCATCCACTTCTCAACTTTTGTTAGAGGCTTTGAACATTCAACAACCTGTTTAGCTGCATTCCAAAAATGTGCAAAAAAAAATACATCATCACATTACTGTAAATCTTTCTTAAATAAAGAATTCAGTTTAAAATTATAAAACTATATATATGTATAAGATCTTTTATTTATAGGTTTATTTGTATAAAATAATAAATATATTATCTTTTATTTTTTATGGTTTTATTTGTATAAAAGAATGCTATTATGATTGAGCGAAAGGGGGATGAGAATATATATTTTATTTTAATTAGAGCTATTACTTGTATAAGAAGGATATTTGAGATACATATATAGAAAAGAATGCTATTGTGATTGAGCAAAAGGGATGAGAATGTAAATATTCTTTTAATTTGAGTTATTAATTTTATAAAAGGGAATTTGATATATATATTCATGTTTACATATTTATGATTTAAGCATCCTTTAAAATTATTGCTTCTATGTTTTACAGATTGTAAAATCCTTTTGTTTTACATACATATGGCCCTGCATCCTTTGTTAGGCCATGGGCTTATTCTTTGTTTTAATTCTCTATATAAGTTAAATAACTCACAGGCTTTCATAGCATATTTTGAATAAATTTTAGAATGGAAAAACAAGATAATTATAAATTGTGATTATAGCTTTTTGCTTTGCTATGCCTGATGAAAACCATGGGCAGTTTATGGGTTTGACTTTTCAAACTTTATATGCTAATTGTATATCATTAATTATCTATGAGTACTACGATTTAAAAGATTTGTATTGCAGATGGTCTGACATGGTTAATGAGGTCTTTGTCCCGACTGTGTGCTCTTATTTTGTTGTTCTGAATCCAACGAAGTTGTAGAGAAATGAAGGAAGAATTTGCCACTGCCATTATCTGCCCTAGTTCGAATCTAGACATCTAAAACACCTTCCAAATGCGAAATAAACAATGCAAAATCTATGCTGCAAAATAATAAAACCTTAAACACCGAAAAAAAAAAAGTGGAACGATACAACAAACATTGTTGAAATTTGGTGAAAATTGTAGCACATGATTTAAATGTGTTTAAATTGCAATTGGATGGGAAAAAAATAGTTAAAAATGTTGACCACGATTTTAAAAAGAAGCAATTTTGTTGGGGAAGAAATCATGATGAATGATGTTCCTTAATTGTAGTTTTTTGACCATTTATGCTTCAATGGTTTACTGGGTACCCCACCTTTGTCCATGCTTTCCACATCTAGCATGGGTGAGATAAGTGATGGGACCATTATCTGTATATGATTACGCATAGCTACAGCCAGGTTATCCATATTAGTACAATACATTCACCTTTTGATTTTTGTTATGGCTTCTAACCATTGACACTTCACAAGATTCTGTTTGCTTTTCAAACTCCATATTTGTCTCAAAATGGGAACAAAACTAAACTTCTTTCTTTATCCAGGTTACCCCTAAACACACCTGTTATTACCCTACCAAAAAAGTTTGTTCCAAACTTCTGATCTTTATCTTGTTGGCATTTCGTCAAACACTTTGCATGCGATGTATCATGGAGTCATTCTGATTGCAATGAATTAGAGTAGCTACAACCATGAATTCAAATTGTGATTCAATCACATAAGTATCACGACATTCAGTAGTTACACAGTGACATCATGTCGAACAGTTGGATACTTCATTAGGTACTCAGAATTGTGTACAAGGAACTTCCAATATTGTTGATATTATTAGTCACTGTATATGCATATCAGAATTTCCATTTATAAATAATGCTGGAACAATGTTCTAATCTTTCAATTGCTGAGCTGAATGCCAACAGTTTGCCGATAATGCTAATAATATAGACAAATATATATACAGTGTTTCAGCTATCTTGGATCTGTATTCCCAATATTCTGATTACCTCTATCTGTATTAAGTGTTCTGTTGTTACCTCCATGTAAGGCAGCAATCAACAACTGAGGATGAATTTACCACAAAGGATGAAGCGACTGGGCTTGGGTAGACCCACATCACCCCTTTTTATTTATCTGTATTGCCTTTTTACTGCTGACAACACTTTCCACTAGCTGTTCACTTGCTTGAAGTTCCTTTTAATATCTAATGACACACCCTTTAGTTTAAACCATACGGCATTAAGTGGGGCGATACTCTTTTCATATCTTCCAAACTCTCCAAAAAGGCAGGTCAACAATATTTAGAGTTCTAATGACATTGGTATTCCTCCAAAGTTACTGGACAGCTGATGAAGAGTCCAAGAAAATTCAAACACTGCTCCTTAAAAAGGCTGCGATACTTTTCTTAATCTTTATTAAATGTTTTAAAGCTGATGGCTAAGAAAGTTAGTCTCCTAACAGTGCTAGGACTCTTATCAAAGTCACTTTTCCTTCCTCTTTCGTTGGCTTTTTGCTATCCAAACTGCCTACTAGCTTGGAACTTTAGTTTGTCTTCACTAAAATCCAAAGTCACACTTCTCAAGATACACGTCTCTAATAAAGTAGAGTGCTGATGTTTTCATATTGTCCACTGCTCCACAAGAAAAGACAGGTTGGAGGTAATTTAGAGTCCTATCAGCTTTATGACTCTTTCCAAAACCCAACGCCAGCCTACTATTCCTTCCCACTTATTCCTCAAGGGTCCACGATTTCACAAGGGACTGCTGCGATACCTTTTTGGATGGTCACGGTGGATGATTACAAGCCCTATCACTGCTGCAATTCCTTCCAATAATTCTCACGATAGCCTTTGATACTTATCCGCAATCCCAACAAGCTCACAAATACCAACATAGCTGTGCCTCAGCGATTATTTGGGTTTAAAATGCTGGCGGCGTAGAGGAATAGTTCATATTCCTATTAGAGCTTTGTATGATGCTACACTTACAGATTAATAGTTTCCCATTTCATTCAATATGGTATAACAATAATCAACTATTCATTCCACCAAGTATGACCTTGTATCTCCCAGGAAATAAAGGATTGCAGGAATAATAGAAATATAATCTAAACAATCAGCACAAAGACAACTTCTGGATGAAATTGCTCCAACGTAATCTGAAGGTTTTCGTTCCCAAACTCCAAATCTTTAGCTCACTGTTGATCCTTAGATGGAACTGCTCTGCCTTATGGATTTTTGTCCATCAGGAAAACCATTGGGATTTTTGTCCCGCTGGTAAGAGTTTGGCCATAGGCACAAATCTTGAAAAGAGAAATTATCAAACTTTAGAATGAATTCCTTTCTTCTCCTCGACCTGCTTTTATATCCCCAACTGAACTTTTCGGAATCTATATATTATAAAAATCACTTTTTAAATAATAAACCTTTTATCTCTTTAAAGTGACTATATATTATTTTACTTTTATTTTTTGCCCATGGTAAGTCACTTTGTAAAAATACAATATTCAACTTAAAAGCATAAATAATTAAATACAAGTTGCCTGAAAAACATTAATTTAGACAACTTAATTTAATTAATTAAAATATTTTCCCTTTGAATGCCTCGGCCGAAAAATGGGGACATTACAGTTTGATCATAAGCTTGGCACTACAAGGCTTTCACTGATTAACTCATTCTTTCAAAGATGGTGGCCATGTTTATATTCAATTAGATAAGCAAATGTTTCACGACAGACATCACATGCTGAAGTGCATCAAGAAGTAAGCCTTACACTATTCCCCAATCTTGGTATCCATGATTTTTCCATTAAGAGACAGCTCAAGTGTACAAATTATCTTACTTGATCGAGGAGGTTTTCATCAATCATTTTGAGGCTACCATTCCAAATTTAAAAAATCATTTGCCAAGGATATTTTGTTTGATCTTTGGATTCACATAATAAAAAATAGGGAACCACTACTTACCTACTCGGTCATTAAGGCATTTTGTTACCTAGGCTAAGTTCTCAGAGAGCATTTGTTGATAATTGTATGACTAGGAAAGGAACTTATAAATGCAAATAGCGAAGGATGGGCTGATCCTTATCCTAAACATGCACTTCAATGGTAAAAGTTAATGGTATTTTATTAGAGAGAAAATCAAAATGAAGGAAAATACTTGACAATTAAAATTTGGGGTAGGTGGGGTTTACAGAGGCAGTACGGAATTTTGTGGTCAATAAATCACTAGAAATGAATTAGAGGAATAGATTTAGTTTCTTGGGGGAGTGTAGTGGGTAAATTGATATCACCTTGATATTGATTTTGATTCCATAGAATAGTAGTTCAGATATCTTAACTACATCTGTTAAATGATGAGAAGTATCAACCTCTTTGGATCTATCTTAAAATTGTGGGAAACGATTTTGTAGTTTTAGGAAATAAATCTTTTACAATTTGACTTCTATATATAATGATTTACCAACATTGTCACTTCTTTGGCCACTCTATTTAGAGAGTTTTAGGTGGCATAATGCCATAAGTGGGGCAAAAATGCAATATTTTATTTTTTTATTTTTTGTTGGCTCCTCAAGGTAGATAAATGTTTATCCACTTCACAAAATGACACTGTTCTGACATCCCCTACTCCTCCCTGGCTCCCATTGTATAACTCTTTTGGTGTAATAATGGAGGGTTGTCAGATTGGTTGTAAGTTGTAACATGATAATTAATAGTCAGATTTTAATGCACAGTAGAGCTTCAGAGATAGTTTTATAGTGACACCCAAAGCTTCTAACATCATGCTAATTGCTATTGCCCTTGGAAGTGAGCCCATGCTCGGAAAGCTCCTACTCTCACCTGCATGCCCAAAAATGCCCCTATAGTCTTGTCAAACTCTTTCACTATTCATCCTTGGTACACGGTAAACTCTTGTAAAATGACTCCTTGTTGGCTGTTGTGCAGTCTATTTTGCTGTGGTTTTCCTTGGTTCATCATCCTAAATTTTCAGGTAGTCTCAAAAGAGGGTGATGATAGTGTCTTTCTACATTTTAGCTTCTGCCAACAAGTAACAATGAAACTGTTCTGAAGAAATCGCACTGTTGTCTCTTGAATTTGGTAGTTAAGGAACATTGATGACTTCTATAAAGGAATATTTTTATTCAAAATTTTATTATTTTACACACTCAAACTTTGCCATGCTCCCTTTTAGAGATTCCTTTCTTTAGAGATTGGTTTTCTCTATCTGTCCAAACTCCCACCATTAGTTTCTTTATTTCAAGTGGACTAAAACAACAATGTAGATTTTCTTTTAATGAATTTAATAAATTTATTCTACTTAGATCTAATTTTTTAGTGCGTTCTTGGCTTTCCTGCTTCTAGGTTCTCCTTCAACATTTATTCTTTCATAATACTTGTACTCTTCTTGGTACATATATCTTGAAAAAATGGGCATTGTCGCACGTCAATTTATCTTTAATAATACATGTACTTTTCTAGGCACTTCTTTCTATACTAGTATTTGAATCTTTTAGATGTTTAACGAAATGATTGTTATATATTGTCAATTTCGTTATAATACTTGTATCATTCATGGTATAGATGGCAGCCGATATGTCAATTGCTGATGGTCATTTGAGTAACATGGGACGGATGATTGAAGAAATGGAGGGCAAACTGAGAAATGCATTGGATCAGGTTATATTTGTATTTGTTAATTTTCAAAAATCTGGATAGCAAGCTATAGAGTTGTTTGTGACAAAATCAATTATGTGGATAATGTGAAGGTTTATTTTGGGAAGACAAGAGAAATGGTTTTAACATTGCGAGAGCCACTTGGTGTCATGACTTCAACATCATCAACAGGACAGAGCTTGCAACAGACTATTGCAAGTGAAATTCATCGTTAGCGGTTGCAGGATGCTCATTCAGATTGGTTTAAAAATATTCTTCTACTATTTAGCAGTTGTGAATATAGAGTATTGAGAGATTTTGAATCCATGTATGTATAACTTTTGGTTAATCATACATCCTTTATTTGCATCAAATGGAGTGGATTTAGTGTGGAAGTTTTGATTCAAAAGTTCAGATCGCTGAATACCAAGTGAGGGGACATTTTATCTGCAAAATCTAATGTCTGCCAAACAGGATTAGATTTCGTTGTGGTGAGGAATTGAGGTCATGTGTGTTTAATGTATCATGTGCTTGACATGTCACTGTCACATGTAGCTTTGTATCTTTAAGCTCTTTTGATCTGTTATAATTTTTCCTTCCATGGCTGCCTCAATGAACTACCGTGGTGGTCATACCCCTTATCATTTTGAGTTTTAATAATATCATTCTTGATTTAAGTACTTTGGGATGATTACCAATCATCTTGGGTGATCTCATTCCTGTGAAGAGCAAAGCGGAAGAACATCTCCATTCATATGTATATTATTGACGTTGAATGTTTTGAATGAACTTCTCTCATAGAATCATCGCTCGAAACAGATGTATTTACAAGAACTTAAAGTAAGGTAAATATCTATGTTTTAATCAAGTATTTTCATGGATTGGAAATTATATATGTGTATAACATGAAGTTCTTTGATGAATTAAATGTAATTGTTACAATATGGATCATAAATAATTTTCATGGTGAGATATGTGCTGCTATTATATTTAGATTAGACATGAGAAGCTTTTGCAAGGTCCCTCTATGAAGTATTAGCTGGTTTTACTTACAGAAAACATTTTCTAGATTAGGATATTATCACATAGACCATGATTATATGCCACTAATGCAAATTTAGTTGGTTTAATGCAGTGTTTTATGGGGATACATCTCTGGAGGTCTGGGTGATGTCCCCAACGTCTTGGGAACTTCGGGAATTTGGAAGGGATGTCCCTCTTTTCAGGATTGGACAGACTTCCATTTGATGTGTACAAATGAAAAAGGTAATTTTAAAAAGAAAAATGCTAAAATCCCAACAAACCATAAAGGGGGAGGTTTGTCATTGCAAATGCAGAACGGTATATTTTTAAGCTGCTTTTAGCATGGTCAAACTATTTTGATAGTCGCACCCCTCGATGTCCCCTTGCGGTCCATAAAATTGGGCAAATATTTTTTCGTCCTCAAAACTTAATTTCTATTCCCTCGCCAAGTAATTTGGAGAAACACAGATTAATGTGTAGAAAACATTTTTTAAAGTCATTACAAGTAAAGGGAAATTATACCACTAATGCAAATCCAAAATAGATAGTGCAACAAGAAATTTTGGCTTCTTTCAAATATCCATCTTTACCTTTAAATTAAAAAAAATATAAATAGTGCAACAAAAATTTGGACTTCACATGTTGAATGCATGTTGCAATGGAAAGTAACAAATGAAAATGTATGACATCAAATATGAAAGGATGTTTGAAGCTCAAAAACAAAATTGTAACTTCCCTCGTTGGAGGTAAGGTAGGAAAATAAATAAAGGTAATTAAAAGTTGATGGGGGGACAAAAATATTAAAGGAGGCATGGGCGACAGCCATGGGGAAGATGAATACTGTTGGCAATGAATGAGCAAGCAATGCTTGGTCCGAATCGTTATTATTTCCTATTGGTAGATCTTTTGGAGGTAACTAACATATTGATAAGCCTTAGTTATGTTAACCGGATAAATGAATATAGAGCGCATCATGCTTCACTTCATCACATAGGTTGTTTATACACACATTAATTTATGTTATAGAATTTGATTTGTAATTAATGGTAGAAATGGATAAAGCTTGCTAATGTTGCACTTCCTTGCCTTCTGTCATGAGTTGTTCTCATGGTGGAACTCCTCTTGCCGTAGTAAACTCATTGTGTTTATCTTTACTACCAATAGGGCAAGTAATTTTGTACACCTCGATAACCACCTTATTATTACCTTTAGAATGTTTGGCATTTCTTGCGGCCATAACTTTCTTCTCACTATGAGCAACTGTGGGTTTTGTTGGCACAAAATCTTGGATCCAGAAAGCATATTTTAGTAACTACATCATAAATATCTTCAACATCGAACCTAGAGATGAAGAGAAGGTAGCCTTTCTCCTTAAAGTGCAAATTTAAATGGTTGATTAGTTGCAAAGACTAATCATTCTTTGTTGAGGCTCTTTTGGTTGCTAAGGGAGATTTGCAAATGCCACATTTTAAGGATGTTGCTAGGTTGAGGAGGAAGGGAGAATTTGTAGGGCCAATGTGTATTTGCAAATAGCGAGAAAGAGAGCTAACTAATTTGTCAATGATAATAAAGGCATTTGGAAAGTACCACTTTCAGAGATTTCAATGTCGTATGTTGTAAAACTCTTCTCGAGCAATTGAGCTTGTAAAATAGCTAGGTTTATTTGGTTAAGCCTTAATTTGTTTTCCCTTGCAAGATTCAAAATTGTGACCCATTAAATGGGCATGACTTTAAAGCTTTTGTTGAGGTCATACGAGGCCCTTAGGCCAACTCTTTTACCTTGTGGATGGTTTCCCATGGTCCTATCTAGCAAGCCTTTATGAATAAGACCTAGAGTGGAGAGGTGGTTGTTGTGAGTGACGACAAGTCGATGGTAAAGAGAAGGTTCAACTCTTTGTTTAGTGAGTGTTTAGAATGATAGATACATTTGACAAAGAATATCTTATAGTCATTGTTGGAAGAGTGCAAATTAATTTTGTAGCTTTGTTGTAACTTGAAAATTTTGTATGTTGATTGATAACCTTGTGAGAATGAGTTATTACAACTTCTGTAGTAGCTTCATAATTATTGAGGCATTCTGTCAAATAGTTTGCATTTCATGTGTGTGAGGTTCCATTTCCTTGAGGAATTGTGTCAAATAGTTTGGGTACCTAGTGTCTACTCTTGCTTTTGTGTATGTGTTGATTTGGGTGGAATATCATCATATATATTATCATACTATTGTGAAACAAAATAGAACAAAATATTATTCTATTAGATGTGATAGTCAATTAAGTTGTTGAACACCTCCTTATATATAGTTTGGACAAAAGACAAAAACAATGCATGATAAATAATAAAAAAATAGTAAAATAATAATAGAAATAAACTAATCTAAATCAAGTCACTAAAGTGACTTTATTACAAAATGACATCTTGGTAATCTCTAATACCTCTTCATAAGACTTATTGCACTAAAACAAACCAAACCAACATAAGCAACCTAAAAACAATTCAGAATCATGAATTTTTAAGAAGCTTTTCTTTGAAAATAGTTCTTCAACCAGGCAGGCCTTTGTCAAACTGCCTTGAAACCTTCGTAAAGGTGTAGCTCTCAAGTTGAATTCCCTAGTTCTCATATTACCACCTCCTCAAACTCCCAAATCATTGATCTCTCGAATCATTGGACAACAATTTATGTTGAGCTACACTCACGAAGCTCCATCAAGTTGTCTCATAGCCCTCGTAAGGGTATGAATCCCAAGATTCACAAACTCCAAAGCTAATTGGGCATCCATCCATTTTGAGTTTTGTCTACATTGTCTTCTTGCCTGTCTTCAAAGAACTAGACTTCTTTTAAATGCATAAAAATCTTCTTCGCCATTGTTAGCATCCATAGGATCTTCAACAATGGCTACATTAGCTTCGTTGATCTCTCCCTTGAGAACATCATTTGCCTAATTTCTATAATTCCAAGTTGTGTGATCCATTTTCTTGCAATAATAGTGTTATGTCCCTCTTTTGTCCTTATCATATCTTCTATGATTTGAATATAATGCTACCTCAATTTGAGGATCATCTTTTGTATTTCTTGCAATTGTTCTCTTTTCTTGAACTAGGAGAGTTGAAATCATATTTACTAGACTTTTAGAAGAAAGTTGGCTAAGAGTAAAGATGACATTGCTGAATTTTGAAGGTAGTCTATTTAATAAATGGCCTTAGCATCCTCATCATCCATTGCAACATTGAATTTTACTAGTTGAAGAAGAGATCTTAGATTGTTCACATGGCTTGACATAGTGACTTCCCTAGTCATCTTGAACTTGAAAAGATGAGGATTTAAAGAAAATTTGCATTAATCATTGTTGCTCCAAATAGTGTATTCAAGTTCTCCCAAATTTCCTTAGATGGTTTTGCCAGATCTATATGATGTAACTCAAAATTGGAGAGGGAAAGACCAATAATAGCTTTGGCTTTATCTTTGCTTTGCCATTCCAATACTTTAATCACAATTGTAGGTAGTTTTTCATTTCATTTTATTTATTCTTCCCCACAAGTTCTTGTGCATTAGTTGTATTTGGATTTTTACTTTTTACATGTGAAAATTGGAGCCAAAATATTTATCTAACAAAATTTTTTATTTTCAAATTTTTTTGAAGCCTAAATAATGAATTTTTTTTTTTTCAAACCCTAATACCTTCTTTAAACTCTAGTAGATACCTCCAACAAGTTGCCTTGAAATTTGTGTCCTATTTGAACATTGGCACAAACCCTAGTTGCTAGTTTGGAAACCCTAGTTGCATATTAAATACTAGAAATACCTGTTGCAAGCCCTAGCTGCTAAAAAAACTTGTATTTTTGTGAATCATTCATAAAAAACCCACGATTTAAAAAAACACCAAAAAACAAGATCAAACTCCCTTCTCATCTGCAAAAAAAGATGTGTTTTTTAGTAGGTGACAACCACAATTTGTTGAAAAAAAAGAATCACACAATTTTATAGACCTTGATACACACGATTTAACATAGACCTTGTGTTGGAGTTTTACCTTCATTTAAGGGTTTTATTTTACATTGTGTAGGTTAATCTTGTTTAGGTGGTGACTTGCTTAGGTGGCAAGTTGGTTAGAGTGGTAGTTATCTCTCAAAGGTTGTTGAGAAATTTGAACAAACCTTTCCCTCCAAAATTGTGAATTTGGTTTGCTCATTTCTCCTATATATTCATCTCAATTCTTAATGCAAGTACATCTTTTGGCTTGCAATTTCATGTGATATTGTAATTGACATTTCATCCAAATTTCTTTGCTCCATTTTCATGGTATTAGAGCTGATTTGGTACAAATGCTATTTTGTTTTCATTTAGTGCAAATTTATTGCTAGCATAGTGTTGTGTGAGGTTGTGAATTTTTGTAAGATTGTAGATCTTTGACAATCACTACTCTTGTGAGGCTATGAAGGTGCAAATTTGGTGTGGATTTATGCAAATTTCTTTAATTTGAGTCGAGGTTTGTAAATATTTGGTGAAACTTGATTAATCTTTACAAATTCTCTTGTAATTTGGAAAATATTTACAAATTCTCTTGTATTTTGGATAATATTTGCAAATTGTCCTATAATTTGGACAATATTTGCAAATAATTGTATGTTCCTTTTTTATTATGCATTTTTAATTTGAAATGATTTGTTCTTGTTTAAAATTATAGTGATTTGTTATTTGAAATTGAGGAAATTGCACAAGTGTTGTGCTTAGAGTTGCGTAGGCTTTCAATCTTGAAAGTGCAAGCCTTCAATCTTCAAATTATGCACAGAGTGAGGAATAACATAAGGAAGGTGATAACATTTGTAGAAGTGTCTGTGTTTGATTTATTTGCAGAGGTGTTTTATCTTTGCAAAGGCATATGTGTTTTTGTAGAGGCGTTCTATCTTTGCAAGTTCATATGCCTTTGCAAGGACCTCAACATAATCTTCAGAACAGTGAAGGATGGTCAAGTGTCAATTTTTTCTAGCAAATGGACACACTATTCATCTCAAAAAGATAGATTTGTTGAGCTCAACAAATACACTAGGGATTATGTCACCAAAAGGAGGGGGGAGCCTCCAGAGGAGTTAAGCTCTTGGTTATGTGGTATGGTCACAACTAGGCAAAGGGGCCTTAAACTTCACCTTCATTGTCTCACAATTTTCCCTCTCCATTTTTTTGTTCCAATTGGTTTTTCCTACAAACTAAAACTATAGTGCCAAAATTTGGGAGAGGGGGGTCTCTACTATTGAATCAAGCGGGGTGTGTTCTTGTGTTGGGTGCAATTCCTTCTACATTTTCAATTCTGCACTTCTATTTTGGTTGCAACAAATCAACTTAAGCATAGATGCAAATCTACCTATAACTCCTTTAACTCCATTTAATTAACATCAATGGAAAATTAAGGTTCAAATGATACTAAAGAACAAGGGGTTATATAGAGTAACGATAGGGACTAAAAAAGAACCTTATAATGAGAGTGTTAAAGTTAAGTGGTTCAACAAGTGTGATCAAGCTTTTAGATTCTTGTGTTTGACTATGTCTCTTAAACTTCTTTTTCATGTTGAAGCTTTAAATAGACCCAATGAAGTTTGAATAGCTTTAGAAATACTCTTTGGGAAGCAAGATGAAATGAGAAGCCATGAGTTGGAGAACAAGCTCATTAGTTTGAGCTCCAATTCTTGACACCTTAGAAGACTTCTTCACCATATTTAAATCACTAAGGCTGCAACTTAAGAAATGTGTAATAGAGAAAAAAGATGATCAATTAGTTCTTTCTATTCTCTCCAAGCTAGGTTTTAATTGCACAATGTTTGTTTCCACCTTCTACTCCACCAAGGGTGTTATGGGTGCCACATGGAAAATTCCCTCCTTAAATGACTTTATTGCCAACCTAACTAGGGGGCAAGATAATTTAATTCAAATGGGAAATTAAAGTATACAAAAGCTCAAGCCCTTATTGCTAGGAATGAAAAATAATAGACTTCAAGCCAAGGGAAGAATCAATACAATCAAAAGGACAATGATACTAAGGAAGAACCAAAATCTGAGCCCACCAAACCCAACAATGCTAGATCTTCAAATAAAGGGAAACTTAAGAAAGAAAGAGTTAAGTGTGTCTATTGCAAGAAACTTGGGCATGATGAGCACAAATGTATGCAAAAATAGATTGACCACCTCTCACATATTCTTAAGAAAAATAACATAGGGGTCCTTGAATCCATCAAAGATTCCTCATCAACCCAATAATATACTAAGGAAAAGGAAAAAGTTAAAGATAAATATAAGGGAAGGGCACTAATTGTAGTAGCATCTTCATCAACTTCATCATGGATCATCAACTCAGGTGCTTTGCACCATATGGGTTCTTCACAGGTTGAGTTTTCTTCCATAGAACCTAATAACATGTCTACTATCACATTGGGTAATGACACTCCAACTTTGGTTATAGCGGGAGGGCTTGTTGAAGTTGAAGCAGGAACATTCAAGAATGTTCTAAGTCTACCTTTACTTTCAACTAATCTCCTCTCAGTATATTAGATTGCTCACATATGGAAGGACATGAAAGTCGAGTTTTCTCCAGATTTAATTGAGATTAGAGAGTTGCACGACAATAATTTAGTAGAATTGGGAAGGGAAAATCACCAAGCTAGGTTATACACTTTCTCACTTTGCTCTTGAGGTTTTTTCTACTCTGGGCTTACTTGGAGTTGATTATTCTCTTGAGGTAGTGTTTTCTTCTTCTTTCGATTTTGATAGCAAGGATAAGGATTATTAGAGTGGGCCACATGCTTTCTATGCTTCAGCTATGAATCCACAATTATTTTGAGCTTTTAGTGAGTCAGTGTAATAGATTATCCATCTTCCTGATACAACTACTTGGGATGATTACTTGACAGACATTATAAGTTTGTTTTGTCTTGCAGACTTGGAGGACACTATTGAGGAAATTCATATTCTATTTAATGTTAGCTCCTATGGAGTTGCACCATCTTCTTCAGATGTTGTGAGGACATTTTCAGAGGTTTGATATTGGTGTGGAAAATTTTGAGCAACATATGGAGGGAACATTGAGTTTTCTTTGCTCACATTTGTTTTAGGAATGGGAAGACAACTTGCATACTTCTATGCTTCTATTTCTTCCTAAGAGGAGGAATGTTGTTTGAGAGTCTTGGATCATCTTTAGTATTCATTTTCAGGCATCTACCATCACTAGGAGATTCTACATTGAGAGGGGATTACATGATATTTCTTCTTCTCTCTTATGGGGTGGAATTTTTCCTCACATGGGGATTTTTTTCTATATCTCATCTTTTAGAGAGCATATTTCTTTACCCTCAGTTGGGGGGGGGGGATTTTTTCTCACAGGGTTTTCTCCTCTTCTTTATGAGGCAACATTGTACTTGGGTACCTTATTAGGCCTAGTTGTCGAGGCTCAATCTTTTATCCCCACCCAAGCTGTGCTTAAGGGGGATGTTGGTGTTTTAACTTCATTTACATGTTTTATTTCACTGTGTGTAGGTTAATCATGCTTAGGTGGTGACTTGGTTATGTTGAGAAAATGTGTCTCAACCTTGCAATTACTCTTAATACATAAGATACTGTTCAACTGACAACAGGGGGGTGTGGGGGGGATCCCTCCCCCCGAGGGGTCCGGGGGGATCATCCCCCCGGTTGGGGTCCAGAGGCAACGCCCCCGAAAGAAATTTTTTATTTATATTTTATTATTGTAAATTTGGACCATCATCATTATGTCTCATATATGATGGTCAATATTTTATTAGCTCGATTTTCCCTAGAAGGCAACCCTTTTTCATGAGGGCATTGTATTACAATTGTGTATTGTGATGTATTCTAAGAGTCTGATAACGGTCGTCTTGTCTCTGGATCTCTGAGTGGTGATACTCCTATGAGAAGCTTGCTCTTGTAATCTTTGTGATTGCTAAATAATATTGGGCGGCTTTTGGAGTGTGAGGTTTTTCTCCGAGAGGGTTTTCCCAATGTAAATCATTGTGTTGTGGTATACATGATATTTGTGTTTATTTCTGTTTAAATTTCTGTAACTGTTAAAGATCTATACAAGTTTTGCATTATTCTCCTCTCAAGATTAGTGTAGGAAGTTCTTCCACTACCTTAACTTCCTTACAGGTTAGAGAGATAGTTATATCTCAAAGGTTGTTGAGAAATTTGAACAAGCCTTTCCCTCCAAAACTTGGAATTTGGTTTGCTCATTTCTCCTATATATTCACCTCAATTCTTAATGCAAGTACATCTTTTGGTTTACAATTTCCTGTGATATTGTAATTGGCATTTTGTCCAGATTTCTTGACTCCACTTGCACCTTGGCACCTACAATTTTCCTTGACTTGTGAATTTATTTAATAAATTCTAGCTTGTGATTTTTAAGAACAAAAAAATCCATGATTTTGCAAATGATTTTCATAGAAGAAAAAATGATTGTGATTCACCTTTGAATATAATCACAATTTTCCTCCTTTTTAAGAGATGCAATCACCAAAAAACACTATGCATTTTATCTTCATGTGACCCCCAGCTTTGATATCATTATGTGAAATGAAATAGAACACAAAATATTATACTATTAGATTTGATAATCAATTAAATTTATGAAAACATCCTTATATAAGTTAAGAGAGAAGACAAAAACTATACATGATAACTAATCTAAAAATAATAAACTAATATATAAATAAACTAATCTAATTTAAGTCACTAAAGTGAATTTATTACAAAAGTAAGTCTTATAATCTCCAATACATTCTTAAGTTTAACATACTTCAATCACTAAGATGTGCACATGTAAACAACTATATATAGGTATTTTACCTTAGTTACCAATATGCCTTGCATTCTGTAGCATCAAAAATTTTCATCCTTGACAATTTCACACTAGGTTTAGCTCCCCCCTACGTACTTGGACCTAATTATGAATTTAATTGCCCGTTTTATGAATATCTTCAGAAAATTAAAAGATGGGAATGAAAATAAACATGTAATATTTTCCTTTGATGTTTAAGGGCCCTACAAGGATGGGTCTGGGCTAGGGTGCCCAACACCCTTGTCCAACCCCTTTGGCTCAAATTTAAATATGTTGGTGTCAATATTTTATTATTTAAAAAATTGAATTTATTTGTTGGCTATCAGTATTTGATTTTCTAGAAATTAAAAGAATTACATATATATACAAATCAGTTTCACCATTTTAATCCTAGCATGTTTGAGAACACAATTGAGATTATTATTGAGCAATCAAGATCAGTCAAGAGAAAATTAGCAGAGTTTCAACAACATTTATTTTAGTCAATCATCATGTTAGCCATGCATCATGTTTTTATGTAAGTTTGTCGACGTTTTATGTTCATATGTTTTGTGAGTACTAACACTTGTAGGAATTCAAATCAAGCACCAATTTTTCCTTGAAGGTGATGACTACATGACTTCAGTCCATCAAGGAATGCAAATATGAGTGGTAAGCTGCAACATTTTGTTAAATTTATCACTTGTTATCTTTTAGCCTTTGCCTGACTGAGGGTAAGTTCATTTTTTTACATTATTATAGCCATTGTGGAGGTAGAAATACCAAAATGGGGCTTGACTTAGGCAAGCCCCTATATGGCACAACCCTTCCCCCTCTTTCATGTGTGCAAGTTTTTGGATCTGAAGCAAATTGGAGGAAGATTGAAGATTAATCGATCATTCATGTATTTAAGCCCTACAAGTTGTCAAATCAAGGAAAGTGGATTTTATTAGTGACATATGAAGTTTTAACAATGATCCCATAAGAGAAGACCTTACAAATTAGAAGTAATAGGAGTGTGAAGTTAGATCTTGAGTAGCAGTCACCTAGTCTAGGGCACCCAATGCCCCTATCCAACTATTTAAGGTCCAAAGTTATATGCCAAGTTCCACTATATCTATCTTCTGCTTTTTTGGAATATGTTCCTATTTTTCTATTTTGTATTTCTAAAAAATCTCAACAATTTGCTACATTTTCATTAGTAACCTAGGAACAACATTGCATCATATAATTCAGTCAATTAACAATCAATCAACTTCATCCACACATCAAAAAGCACAAGGATTAAAATATTGATCTACCATTTTGACTTTTCCATTGAGGTTTGTAGCCAAGTGGATATTGAGATCATTTTTAATCCTTTCTAAATGTCCATTTTGGAAGAAGTGTGATTTAAGACCTAGATCCCTTTTTTAAATCAAACACATTTAATGGCTTTTGGGGGGGACAATTGAGACTAATTTATATTTAATTTTATCACTATCATGGAGAATTTATAGAATGTATAATTATTATAATTTTTTGGGCATGGATGTATTGTGGTGATGATAAGCTTGAGAAGCATGTTGTAAAGGGTTGAAGATATGTACCTTCCTTATGGGCTACCCTTGCAAACTAAATGAAGTTACTATAATATCATTTAGAAATGATCTTTTACAATAGTGATAGTATAAAATATTAATTGTACCATCACAATATGTTGTGCATGCCCTTGCTATTGTAGCTATTAAGTATATTGTGTTGCATCTGCTAGAATTATTAGTGGCCTAGGTTAATTGTGAGATCCTTATTTGAATCCATAAATGAAGTCTTATTTAGCTATCTTAGGTATGACATGGCCATTGTTCATGGATAAGGAAAATATATATCTATGGGTAAAAACACAAAAACCTGTGCCACACTTTTGGCCAACTAAATAGTTCCAAGCAATTTTTTTTTGTGTTAAACAATTTCAAGTGAAACAATTTTTCCTGAAACTACGCAGCCTATACGTGGCACATACAGTTTTGGGAGAAACACTTTCACCCAAAACTATATAATATATTTTTTTCCCTTGATAAGTTTCAAATGCACCTCAATTTTCATGTAAATTTTCAATCAAAACATTTTAGATTGAAATCCTTTCGATTGGAAATATTTTGATCAAAACCATCTATTTCCAATGCTACATAGAAATTTCTGAAACTCTCCACTTGAACATAATATTTCTTTAGTTAGAATATTTTTTTTCAAAAAACTAAAAATACCATTTTGTAGAACCCAAAGTAAAAAAATCCAAATATATATATTTTTGATTAGATGTAATATGTTTTTTTTTAAAATAATGCAAGTAGGTTGTTATAATTAAAAATAAGGATGATTAGAAATAAAAAATACTAAAACATATAAAAATATTTTGAAAAATATATGGTGCACTAGAGGAGACAATCCTCTTCAAAAGGGTATAATTTTTTTGTTTGAAAATGATAAAAAATGTAAATAAAAGTTGATGTCAAGTGAAAACTACCAAATTCTGGTAAGTTTGACTTTAAAATGTTATTATGAGGAAAATATACATTGATTTTTTTCCCCCATGCACTAGATATTGAAGTTATCTATTTGAAAAAAAAAAATCAGGGAAAAATATTTTATTTTTCTATATTTTTTTGTGATGTCGACTCGACATCATTTTTTCCTAAATTTTTAGCAATTCAAAATTTGCTCTTAAATTTATAAAAAAATATCAAAAAAATATTTTAAAAAATTAAAAATATTACAAGCATAATCTTTATCAAGAGTTCTATAGTTCATTAGTTTACATCATTTTGAAATTCAAAATAGAAAGACCACTTTTATGCAATCAAAGTTGATTTTTTTTATTTGTGTTGGTTGATTTCTTTATAAAAGTGTGACATAGGTTTGTACTTTTACCCCTATGTTATAAGACCTATGGGGGCACTTGTAGTTCCTTTATGGCTTGTTGATACCAATGATTGAGACATGATATGGTACGTATGACCTTTCCTTTTATTTGATAAACTAAGATAAAGTGGTTATTAATGTCAATTGAGCTAAAAGTATATACATATTCAACCTTATATCTTACTAGCATTAGTAGTGGATGTTATATAGTTATCATATATGTTGATATTCATAAATGCAATATTTTCTACCTATGAGGATCCAAAAGGTGTTGTAGAGATCTAGTCCAACATCCATTTATCCTATTTGGTATGTATAAAGAATTCAACTAGTGATTACTTTAGTTTTGTAAGTATTATGAGCTATAAGATAATTATCACAATAATTCATTGCAAACAAAGATAATCCCTTGTCAATAGGTAATCAATTTAGCCTTTGCGTTAATGAGATGAGCCTAAAGAGACTCTAGGATGTTCATATTGAATTATGAATCAAAATGGTGGAGAGGTTTAATTTGAGCTCTCAAGGTCCTTGGATGGAAGTGATTTAGTATAGGTTTGCTAAATTGGTAACTTGGTTGGGATTTTGTGCATATCGTTAAACATCATTAATTATTTGGAATCATTAAAAGAAACCCTATTGAGGGTATGGAATATTAATCAAGGAATTTTGAGTTTTGTTATTAACTGGTAAACTCGGTGAGTCGTGGTTTGTTTTGGAATAGGTATTGATAAATATTAATTGTTACATGGTTTGGTCTTAAACCATTCTATAGTTCTCCTTCTATAGTATTATTTCCATTTCACTTCCATGAGGAAAATTATTTGAGTGGTTATGAGACCCTAGGCATATGAACCTATGTGTATGTTCCTTGAGAGATTATTTGAGTAAAAGTACACGAGACTTTGATTCCATATGGAGGTAGGTATGTAGGGAGTCCTTGGGTGAAGTATTCCCTTTTGATCCAAGTTTTTAGGGGAGGGGTTTGGGGATAATTGTGGGGTTTGGGGTTGTTCCTAAACATAATCAACATTCCTTCTTAAGTATGCTTTAGTTAGAGGCTAGATTTGCTTGAGATGACTATGAACTCACATTTTAACTAATGTGTTTCCATTATATAGGTTCAAGCCAATAAAATGAAATCCATCATCATCATGCTTATCTACTTTAGGTTTTTTGTGTTGTATTTTTAGAATCTACCCAATACTGGATGAGCTTTTAGTCACTATCACCATGGTCTATTTTTTATGTGAATATATGAGTGCCTTTAAACATATGAACTAAAATAATTAGAGTTGTGTGTTGAATCTTGTGGCATATTATTTTGGATCAATGGTAAATATGGGAAGATATAAGTTAGCCTAAAGATATTGATGAGGTCTATCCTTTCAAGAAATAAGGGCATGATAAACTTGGTCATTGCATGTCGAAGAATGAGTTAAGGAAACTTGCTAACTTTGTATCTAATGATGATGTTGAATTAAGCTATTATGATATAATGGCATTAACAACCCTCAATCTTTGTGGAGGATTCACTTTCTTTAAATATGTATGTAGATCTATGTTGGGTTTAGGATGGAGTTCCTCATGATTTCCTTTGCCAATCATGGGCAATTAACAAGTATTACTAGATATGGCATGGTGTTTTCCTTTTATATTTGTTTGGTGGATAATTGTATGCTAAGTTTTATGATTGGTAAGACACAAAATTATTTTCCATAAGGAGTAGCATATTGTTTAATATTACTATTGTGGGTTTAATTTTTGTCTAATAAAATATTGTGTTTTTAAGTAATAATTGAATAAAGGACCTTTAAGATTAATTTATGGTTTGTACTTCTTTTTGTATTTGTGATCAAATAGAAGCTAGCTCATGTGGGTTTAATATGTTAATACTGTGTTGGTGATTTATATCCCAAGACCTATAAGACCATGTGTAGGGGTTAATGGATTCCCGTATGTAACATTGCAACTAGATTAAATAGTTTGAGGTGTAAAAACTGAAGATAATATGTTTTAGATCAATGTTCTTGTACCTTCTAAATGATAGAATGCTGAACTAAGATCTATATGAGATCTCAATTCTCAGCATCACAACTAGGGTTGAGAAAGAGATTCTACGAAGGCATATGTAGAGGATAAATTTTCTCTTAGTATAGATTGTTCTACTCATCTTGAGGTCATCATAAAACTTGTAAAACCTATGACCCACTTATAGATAAGATTATTGTTTTTGTAGCATGATAAGAGTTAGGGAGCATGCTTGTCTAGAAGCATTCAATTGTATCATAGGGTTAGTCAAATTTCAATAGTAGTATGTAAATTATAGATGCTAGGAGCTATCCATATAATAGGTTAGCCAAATCTCACCAATAACATGCAAGTGATAGATGTTGGGAGCCATTTGATTTCCTAAGATTTAGACATGCTTTTAGTAGTAGCATGCATGTGATGTATGCTAAGATTAAAAAAACTTCACCAATGGCATGTAGGTGATGGATGCCAAAATCTACTTGTATTAGGAGTTTAGTATTGGAATTGGTGTATTAGAAGGAATACATGTTCTTCTACTAATTTGTTTTCCTAAAGTATGGTTCTCAAGGTTATGATTATGAAATCAACCCAAGTGAGGGTAAAACCATAAGAAATTCTGATTATGCTTATTTGGTTATAAGACAAATTAGATGCTTAGTGGGCCATGCAAATCTTATTAAGGGCCTCCTATGATGTATGTTGTTACATTTACACCTTAGCCAATGGAAATTGCAAGTAGTATGAGATATTTATTTGTCATCATAGTTGGTAGTGAATAGAAAAATGGATGAGAACCTTGATGTAGTATGGGATGCACTGACATTATTATTTTAAATTGAGATATACTTAAGGACTTATGTGTTAGTGAACCATGTAAAGGGGAAGATGCTTGCAATAAGGTTGCAACCATTTCCTTTTGCTAGCTAACCACTATGTGTATATGTGATGCATGCAGGAGCTAGTCACATTATATATAGGCTATATGTGTATGAACTAGACATTATGTGCACATGTAATGTGTAACGCCCCGCCACATAACCCTAGAGGACGACGTAAACACAACAGAAGCGTAACAATTTTTTTTTTTAAGTGTAATTAATAAAAAGTAAAGTGAACTATACTTAACACATACATCCTCTAAGGTACGCGAAAACACTTACATTTGAATCCCATAACTTACAAAAGTGAACTAACCATAGCATATAAAATTAAACTCATGATATAAAGAACATAGATCTAAAAGCATTAAACTCAACACATAAGATACATAGTACATTAATGAATCATTTATAGATTGCATTTATTCAATATAGCAGTTACAAAGCTCATTTCCAAAATGAGGAAGATCATACAATAATGTTACAATTACATTGATACAAGAATCCTCCTCCAATACAAATGAGGAGTAGTACATATACAAAGTATACAACTGATACAAAAGAACATAAGAAATAGTACAAAGCAACTGGTACATGCGAGTTCTCCAATCTGGAAGATACTGCCATCACGAACATGAAATGGGAACCCAACGGTGTAGGTGCACGTTCCACCCAACCAAGTGGTACCCGAAGGCCCACCCCCCATGCTAGTAGATAGTAAAAGGGCTTCCTAGGCAAAACCAACAACCTCTAGACATAGGCAACACACAATACTATACCATACAAGAACAATACATAACATGAAGGTTACATTGCTTCTAGAGTAAAATAATCAAGTATATCAACTGCACAATACATACTGTTGTCATAGGAGGAGTGTCATCACAAAGCTGCATGGGTTACCTTGGAAGATCTTCCTAGGCCCTGACCCCCATCTTGGGTTACCCTGGTAGCCTCTCACAATCCCTATCCCCACATGCAAACAAATGTGGAATCAAATATCTTTCAAAGAGACAAGATAATGATCTTTCCATTCCAGGCCTTCTTGTCTCATCCCAAGTCTAAACAAGCCCTTGAGCCATGCGTGAGGAACAATTAACGGGTTATATGATTTAAGCTACCCTTTCCCCTAATACAATTATTTAATTTCCACTAAATTAACTAAATCTCACATGAGTTCTCCTTGCACCACTTTGTGCACCGACCCCCATTGAGAGCCACTCCCCTACTAACAACACAATGATCTAATCCAAAACCCAAGGGTAAACAAAGTGCACACAACAGATATTAAATCCCAATCCAAAATATAAGAGGCAACACATCTCGTTCGTTGTAATCGGGTGTTTAAATTGGATCACAACCAAGTGCACTACCAAAGGGAAATCAAAGGGATGAAATATAAATCACAACAACCCCCCCATAAAATAACATCATCTGTCAGACTTACATACATGACTAACCGATTTCCCCAACTTATGAGAATAGAAGAAATCATAATTTAATAGGCAATTCAGACAGGAAATAAAACTACCATTAGGATTTTCTAAATCCAATTTCCATCTCAAGAATACAATAATACATTGCTCATAAAATAGCTTATTACAATTTCACTTATAGAGAATAAAGAAATTAATTCTATTTGTTTATTTCAATTTTCCCAATTACATAATAATAAAAATCAATTTCCTCTTTTGAAACATTTCATTTTAAAATATCTAACTTGTGCAATTACATGCACCTGTTATAGAAATATCCATTTAAATATATATATATATATATATATAATTATATATGTATTTCTATATAATTATATATACATAAATATATTATTTAATGATTTTAAAAAATAAATTACAATTTTCCAAAAATAACTATAAATATATATATATATATATATATATTTATAGTTATTTTTGGAAAATTATAATTTATTTTTTAAAATCATTAAATAATAAACCCCTATTCTATACCTAATCTTTTGCATGAAACCCTCTATAGTGACCTTTCTTTCTCTTCTTAGCATGATCTTTTTTGTGGGTTTGGTTTTTTTCTCCTACACAGGCCATGGAAGAGGTATTTGGTGATGAGAGTTTTCTCTATCATGTGGGTCTTTCTCCTTGAGAGTGGACATTTTTCTTGTGCTTACAAAATTATTTTTGGCATGGACGTGGATTTTCTTGTCACCCATGCAAGTTAATTTTGGCTTGCATTCCTACTCTCTCCACCATTTATTCGAACCGACCTATTTGTCAGTGCATGAAAACTTTCTCTCTACGTGTGGTCAGGTTATTGAATTGTGTGTGGGAAGATTTTTTTCTGCTCATGAGATGCAAATGTGGGAGTTTTCTCTTTGGTGTGAGATTTTAGTTTTTCTCAAATATCATAGAATAAATGAAAAAAACGATTGCAGAAATTAAAAATAATTGAAAGACAAAAATCCACAAACAAGAAAACACATAATTTTTATAGTGGTTCATCAACTGGCTACATCCACTTTCGGCAGGGGTAAATATTTTATTGAATTTTATTGAATTCTGTTTTTTAGTACACCATATGCTACAACATAAAAGCCTTCATCAAGAGAGCTTTTACATTTCCAAGTTTTAATAATAACAAGCCTTCAAGAAGGAAGGCGAAGAGACAGGGTAAAGAAAACAACCAAAATAATCATTGGGATTCACCAACCCAACACACATGAGATTGGTACGAGATATTTTTAGAGATTTCACTCCTGCAAGCCGTTCAACAGGACATCAATTTTATTACAGCAAAAGAGGCTCATTTTTTTTTCACTCATTATTTTTACGCCAAGAGGCGTATATAGTGAAAGAAAGCTTGTGTCAATAAAAACAAGTGAGGTTGAGATTGACGTGTAGATGATAGTCAGAATAGTCTTTTCTAATGGATTTTAATTTATTAAAAATTGCAACAATACAAATAAAGATAATGGAATTTTTTCCAAATGTTTCATTCTTGTGCATTTATATTTTGCGTTCACGTAAATAAAATGGTTATTGGTAACAGTTGCATTCTTCCATAGCTACTTTTTGTAACTTATATATTGGATATCAACTACTCTTGATAAATCACCATTTCGCAAAACTGTTGCAGTTTCCGTTCTCAGATCTATGGTCAATTGGCATTATTTTTTAAAAATTTTTTTAGTTCTTTTCGATGGAATAGCTACTTGCATTTGAAGGTTTAAGTTTAGGATTATGATGTATATCATTTCTGAGGGTATTCATGCCCAGGTTGTCGCTCCTTACTTTTTCTGGTTTGTAGTTTTAGGGTATTAAAATGCTGAAATATCTAAGCAAAATGTTTTATTTTTGGTATTATTTTTTGTTATAAATATTGGTGGTCTTGATATGAAGACAATTGTGGATTGTTTCTTTGGGTCTGTTCAGAAAGATTTCTATATTGGGTACTCATTATTTTGGTATGTATTTTTGATAATGAATAAAGAAAACCCTGTAGTATTTTCCTATGGTATAACCTGAGCACAATTCTTCCTCATTTTTTTTCTTGCAATATTTATACTGTTTTTAGTCTTGAGCATGAACTACAAGAACAAGGTATTCTATTGAAGTTGATTTCCAGGGTTAGGGTACAATTTATTATTAAACTATATGCTAAAGATCTTCAAATACCATATTAAGCAAGTACTTTGCTTTAATAAAACTAATTGATATGAGTTTGGAATTGACAATTATTCTTTTAAATTAACATGAAAAATCATCCCAAGTTTTAAGTTGTTAGTTTAGCACCATGGATTGAGGATTCAACAATTTCTTTAATACAAGTTCCATGTCATTGGATGTACATAAGCTTCCTTGAAACTATTTGGGGATACATTTCACTAAATGAAGGTGAGCTATGAGGAGAATAATGATTTTATAACAACCAGCACTGATGGTTTTTTCCATTCAATAGAAATTTCTGGGAAAAGGTTAGTTAGAAACTTAGATGGGAATAACTGGAAGATTAAAGGTCAGTTAGAAACTTAGATGGGAATAACTGGAAGATTAAAGGTCAGTTAGAAACTTAGATGGGAATAATTGGAAGATTAAGACTTTCATTGGGTTATTGAGACGAGTTTAAGCAAAAGACTGAGGTAATGTGTGTGAGAAAAGATCTTTTCATTCATAAAAATTATAAGTTCTTGAACTTGATGATGAGATTGAAGCCTGAAGGTACAAAATTTGAATAATATATAAGGCATAGAAGAAAATTTTTTTAGCTTAAACTAGGACTCTAAAACTCACCTATACCTTGTTCCATCCTTGATCAAGGTTTTAACAAGGCCAGCTTCAATTTTTTTTTAATATATTAGTTGTGCATAATCTTTGCCAAAAAGTTTTTTTTTTTTTGGGGGGGGAACAACAAATACTTTTTCAGACAAACTTCTTGTAGGCCAATAATACTATGCTTGGTAGAATCGTGTAGTACAATCATTCAAGTATTTCATGCCATTATACATGAAGATCATACACTATTGTATAACTATGAACTAGGCATGAACTCAATGTATAAATTTTAGGCATTTTAAATATTTTATATGCACGGTGTATTTAGTGCTTAAATGGACGCTCCAATATACCACTGTTTGTTACTCAACAAACTTGCCACATATCCAATAGAGTTATGGTTAGCCTTAATGCAAAAAAGGGGATTTGGAAAACCTCTATGAAGTTATTCTCTCTTATTCAGATTTGATTTTTTTTGTTTCATCAAATATCTTTTATTTATTTTTTGTGTTTCATCAAATCTCCTGTAGTTGCAATAGACGCCTCTTGATAAATGATAACTCTCGGCGTATTTTATATATATTAATATTCAATATATGTATGCTAGTTGTAAATGCATTTAAATTTTTTAAGAGTGTAATTAAAATGGGTAAATATGGAAAACATATTGTAATATCTTTAATTGGCGATTTGTAATGGAGAGCCATTTTTCACTAATTATAATATGCATTTTTTCATTTCAATTAGGCAAGCCTATGCACTAAAACTATAAAGTTCCACAATGGGGGATTTCCTTATGTGTTCTCATTTTCTTTATGGGGTGTTGTAATCACGAATTGAGATAAAGTTCCACTTTTTGGGGGGTTAATCATGGTCTTTGGTATTTATTTTCATCTTTCTATTATCAAACTAAACTCAAAGAACTATTCGTCCTAGAAACAAGGGATACAAAATCATTGTCTTGAACATGATCTATTGCCCTATCTTCTTGGACTCATTTTTGAGCCAAGTGACTATGAACTTTATAGTGCATGGTTTAACAATAATGACATGGTATATGGACTAATATGTTTTATTATTTTTGAATACTTTCTACATCACATAGAGTACACTGATTTCCCTTTAACTCTTTGGACCATCATCCAACAATTGCATGGAGACTTTGGATCTTCATCTGATAGTGATGTTTGCTTGGAGGACCAAAATATTGTAGATATACTGAGACTTCTGTGGACACATCCTCATGGTATAATCAATCTATTTGGGTGACACACATTGATACCCCATCTACAATTGAGGACACTCTTGCAACACCTATTACTACTTCAAAGTTTAGAGAGGCTTCACTAAGGGCTTCCAAAGATTATTTGGAGGAAATCTCATGAGATTTTCATTATAGACACATGGCATACATTGAAATTCCACATCCATACATCTTTATTCCTTCATAAATACCACTTGAGTGAGAATTCAACAATTTTATAGTTCATGGTTTCTATCTTCCAAAAAGAAGAGGCACCATTTGTTGTAAAGGAACCTACTACAATATTCACCATACAAAATTTTGTGTTCAATTTATTTCTCTTCTTTGTGGAGGCACACACGGCCCCTATTTTGCAAGGATTTTAGGACTATCATCTTTAGGTGCTTTTTTGTGTTGTGTTTATTACACTTCTAAATTTTCTCTCTTTTGGGTGGGAGTTTTTTCCCACCGAATTTTCTCTCTTTCTCTACCTTATGAGAGATTGTATTGTACTTGGGTACCTTATCATGCCTAGTTTTTGGGACCTATTTTCTTTGTATTCACTTAAGTTTGTGGTGTGGGAAAAGAGGATCTAGGGTCTACATCACACCTTTCTACTTATATCACTTCGAGGAACACAAAAATGATCATAAAAGACCACTTAGCTACTATCCTCAAGGAAGAGCCAAAATAGATGATCATGGTTTTGGCCCCCTTTTGGGTGGTTTTGATTTTGTTGATTAGGAATTAAACTAATTTAATTTTGTAAATGTAAACTAGGTCAACTATACAACTACAAAAAAATGATATAAATACAAAATAACACATAATTGTGAAGCAAAAATTGAGAACAAAAAAATAGAAGGCAAAGACATAGGAACCTGGCATTCAAATTTGAGCACAAACTATTTGGTTAGGGGCATGTGTGCAATAGATTGAGAATGATGATTTATGGAATCTCTGAACATGTAGCAATGAGTTAAAGTCTACAGGTGCTTCCCTCTCAAACTCAACTTCAAAACTTCATCTGTTGATGAATCATTACTCTTGCCCTAATTCAATGAACGAATATGCTTGAATACTTGATCTTGATCTTGGGTCTTCAATCTTCTCCAAATCCACTTTAGATCTGCAATGTGCAAGGAAGAGAGGAGAGAAAGGGTTGTTCCATATAGGGTTTTTCCTAAGTCAAACCCCATTTTGGTGTTTCCACCTCCACAATGGCTATGATGTTGGATAAGGAGTACTTACCCTAGGTTGAGAAAATGCAAATGGATAAAAAAATTGATAAATCACAAGTGTTGCAACTTACCACTTAGACTTTCTTTCCTTGATGGAATGAAGTCATGTTACACATCTCATTCAAAGAGAATTTGGTGCTTGATTGAAGGTCTCACAAGTGTTAGTACTCACAAAAAAATAAACATAAAAGATGAAAAAATCTTACATGATGCATTACTAACAAGGATCTTGACTGATGAAAGTGTTATAAAATGATACTTATTCTATTCTTGAATTTCCTTGATTTATTTTTAGGATTCTCAATTGCTCAAAATTTCATTAGGTGTTCAAATGGTGAAAAAGACATATTTATATGCATTTCTTCATTTCCCACAATAATTAGTTTTAAAAATTGAAAAATGAATTTAAATTTATAAATATAAAAATACCTACAATAAAATATTAAAAATTGGGCCAAAATACGATGGTCAAGGAAAAGGGTTCCCTAGACTAGACCTATTTTGGAATTTAAGTTTTTGTTAAATAAATAAAATTTTAATTCCCAATTTTATCTTGATTTTTTGAAAATGATAATGAAACAGATAAATAATAAGCATAATAATTAGGTCCAAAAATTTAAGGGGGAGCCAAACATAGTGTTCAATTACAAAGGTCAATAATTTAAGATGCTACATTTAGCCCCCACTTTAGTGAGAGTGCAAAATTATGCTCATTCTCACACTAAAGTAAGGAGGAGTCAAGAAGGGTTCTTTCATCAACACATTGGAGAATTAAGATGACATTGAATCTAAGGGATGCACTATCCCCCAAGCTTAAGATCCTACTACAACAATGTAGAGATAAAGGAACACACACACGAGGTGCAATGTAACAAGAGAGACATGAAACATACTCAATGAAGACCTAAAAGCATACACAATGAATACACAAAGCATACACAATTAATACACAAAGAATACAAGAAAATACATGAGGAATACAAAGAATACATGAAGCAAACACACAAAAGACACAAAGAAAACACATCAAAAGCATAATTCAAACAAGAATGCAAACTTTAATTAAAAACTTGATATGCATAAAATAATACATAAACACAATGTTAGTATGCTAAAGGATTCGAGTCAGTAAGGTAAGGATACCTCAATATGAAAGTTTGTCTCAATACCAAATGTCATCCATCAAATGTAAAATGTTATAAGTGATGGCTCTCTCATAAGGCTAGCAAGTTGTGTTATGTTAGATCACTTATGAGCTACATAGATCCACTGACTAGCAAGTTGTGTAATGCTAGGTGTCCATGCAAAATGATGGGTCTTACAAGGCTAGAAATTTGTGTTATGCTAGTTTACTCATAAGACACATGGATCTATTGGCTAGCAAGCTATATTATGCTAGGTGTCCATGTAAAAATTTCTCAGTTTCACATACTAGAGCAAGCTCTATTATGCTAGATTTATGGACTGTTTTTCCAATCACGCCTCAGGGAGAGCATAACATCACATGGGACAATTTAATGTCTCAGGGGATGAATCACCTCAGGATGTGCATAAAAGTTTAACGTCATAGGGGAAAAGTCACCTTAGGGGGTGCATAAAATTTTAACATCATAGGGGATGAATCACATTAGGGGGTACACACAAGTTTAAAATTACAAGGGATGAATTGGTAACCATGCCTTAGGGGGTGTTATAAACAACACCACCACAAAGGGGGTACACAAATAAAATGACAACCACACCTTAGGGGGTATTATGCACAATACCACCACTAAAAGAACACATGAATTAATTGAAAGGCCATACCTTAGGGGGTATCATGCATAATACCTATAACATATGAAAAAGGGAACCCTAAGTCTAGGGTATAAACCTAGGGTTGCTTTTTGGTCCTTTTTCAAAGGTAAATTAGAATACAAATCAACGAGGTGAATATATTGACTTTCAACCATGAAGGTGAGTCAATCAGACTTGGATCTACATCCTTAGGGCTTTGGAAATGGATTGAAATTGATTTTCCTTGATTAACCTAATTAGATTATGTGACCTAATACATAAAATGAAAGATCCTGAAAAATAGTAGACTGAAACAACAATTTGTAGGCAGATCTAGAAAGTGCAGGAGACTGTGTACTTGTCCTAAAAAGTTGGTTCAAAGATGAATAGGAGGACTGGGATACCTAGGGGCGTATGGGTCTCTAATAGGGTTTCTTGCTTAGCTTTTGGGGTCCTCTGATGATAGATATGAGCTTCTGATTTCCATTTTCAAATTTGTTAGAATGTTGTCAGATAATTTTGTAGGCGAGTTTTCGTGGCTTGACAAGATTTAGGGCTTTGAATGCAACAATGAACAACTTGTCTTCAATATTTCTTTGATCCTTTTCAAACCTACAACTTGCACATTCAAAGAGAGGGAAGTGTTGGTCCATTTAGGGGCTCACCTTAGTCAAACCTAGTGTAAGTGTTTCCACTCAATGATAAATGGATAATTGGATAGGAAGGAATGATGAAATTACAAAGCGTTGCAACTCACCACCTTCAATGACTTCCTTGAAGGATTGAAGTCATGCACATCACCTCAAGGTCTTGGATCTTGCTTGCTTGATTTTCTTGAATGCTTTTGAGACCTACAAAAGGGGTTAGCCTTCACAAAACAATGATAAAATGACACATAGAATTTGACATGATGCTTGGATCTTGAATTGCTGCAATAAATCACTGAAATGCTGCTCTTGACTTGCTCTTGACAATAGTATTTTCTCCTTAATTATGGTACTAGTTTTAAAATGGTGAAATAACTAGGTATTTATAGGCATTTATTCAATTTTTGCAAATTAGATTCCAAAAGTGGACATTTGAAATTTCAATGTTAAAATACTAACACTGACATGCCCAAAATTGGGTCCTAGGTAAGAAGGGGGATCCATATGCTGGCGTATGGGTCTTGGCCCTAATTTTTGGGACATTAAGTTTCAAGGACAACATATGAGTTGGATGCATTTATTCAATGCTTGAAATTTATTGAAAAGTGGTTCAAATGGGCTATAGAATGCATAATTTTAGAAAATTACGGACTCAGTTAGGATCATAAATCTAGGGGGAGAAAAACATAGTGAAATTATCAAGGGTTACAATTTATGACACTATAATTATCCCCCACTTTAGTGAGAGTATGAACTTACACCCAGAATCACACTAAAGTAGAAAATATATGTCAAAAGGGGTTCAACTGTCTAAATTTTGAAGATATAGGATAATAATGAATCTAGGCAGATGGCCAAGCCCCCAAGATCTAAGATCCCATGACAAACCAAGATAATCACAAAGGAAAACATATATGTATGAAATTTGGCAAGACAATACACAAACATACAATGTCAAAAAACACAAAGCATACACATGACACGATGAAACATAAAGATAACAACAAAATGAAAAAAAAAATGATGTAGACATGATGTAAACACGAAGAAGACACACAAAAACACAATTTTACTACTAAAATATTTGAGTTGGTAAGGAAAAGAGAACTTAGTCTTAAATCATCTCAAATACCAAATGCCATCCAT
This sequence comes from Sequoia sempervirens, assembly GCA_007258455.2. Lineage (NCBI taxonomy): Eukaryota > Viridiplantae > Streptophyta > Pinopsida > Cupressales > Cupressaceae > Sequoia > Sequoia sempervirens. The sequence continues at coordinate 68,152 of VDFB02017834.1, forward strand.
TGAATAAATGTTAGCTCACATGTGGACTAAAAAGTTGTGTTATGCCACATCACTCATGAAACACATGGCTCCACTGGAAAGCAAGGTGTGTTCTGTTGGGTGGCCATGTTAAAATGAGTTCATGACTCGCACCATAACAAAGTTCAATATTTGCTAGGTGAATCACAAATCGGAAGGCACACGAGCTAGTGAAGTCCGATATTCACTAGGTGATCCCCAAAGACAAGGTAGTAAAATGAGAAACAAACTAGGTCTAGTGAGGACCACTTTTCACTAGGTGTGTACCCATAACAACCATACCAATAGTTATACTCCCTGATAACTCTAATAAGGTGCTACAAAATGATCAAAATGTTATGTCAATGCCACACTAAGTTTAACTCTTGTGAACAAAGTGGAGAAAAAATGCCAAACTCACCTCAGGTGGCACATAAAGTTTAATGTCTCAGGGGATGAATAAAACTCACCTTAGGGGGTGCACAAACGAAAAATAGAATAAGGCCAAAACAAATAAGGGGTGTTATAAGAACACCACCACAAAAGGTGACTTACAAAAATAACAAAGGGGATTTGCTCAATACATGAAAGGTCCCACCTTAGAGGATATCACCCATGAAATTGTTGCAAGTATGAGCAAGTTTGGTGGTGTTTTCATTAATGTTGTCATTGATGTCAACACTGTTTAGTATGTTGCATATTGTACATGTATAGATGAGATGATGCTAAAATGTTGTGAGTACATGGAGCTATCTTTTTAGTGTTGTAGATGTTTTGTGTTGGTGAGTTTCCAAGTGCTTTTGAGAAAATTAAATAAAGAAGTGAAGTCTGAATGTTGAAAGTGTTTAGAATGTGCTCTAGTATGTGCTTGGCATTTCTCCTGTGTTGATCCTATGCTTATGCGGATCTGAAGGCTTGTTAATGAGGATTTAGTGGTGATATCTCTTGAGTTTTAGCTTTTGGTGTCATGGTGTGTTAGAGTTACGTTCACCGGTATGTGAACTGCTCTAGAAAAGTTGATCTTCTGTGGCCTTGGAGAACTAGTTTTGCTCCGCAGTTCTCTAATGCTTTGTTTCAAATCTTGCGGATCTGGGATATGTCTTGTGAAGTTCTTTTCCGTGCTTTGGTAGAGAAGGTTGAAGTTTAGTAATGTGGAAGTCATGTTTCTTTATTCTAGTACAGGTTTGCATATTTTGGATGATCTGGTAAAAGGTATTCAGTGTATGAAGTATGCTGTTTTGCTGTGGACATATCTGAAGAATTCTAAGATGAAGTCTCATGCATATTGAAGCGTGTTGAGGTGTCCACGTGTCATCTTCTTGTTGGGAAGAATGTGCATCAATTTTCTCTTGTGTTTTCATTAGGTTTGGCCTACCTGGTGTTTACACTTCATTCGAAGAATAAAATTTAATTGAAGAAGCGTGTAGAAGTTTCAAGAAAATAATTTTATTGGTCCACTCTTATTCCTTTCCACCGTAGGAATTTTGAGTTGCCAACCTAATTTGAATTTATGAAATGGGTTATTTTGTGGCCGACCTTGGTAAATGCTTCTAAGGTTGAGAATGGTATAAAAGCAAGTTGAATTGTGAAGAGTTGTATGACAGTGTGATGCAAGGTGACAAAAGTAAGCCACAAATCATAAGAGTAGAAGTGTGTGTGTGAGTTGTGCTGAATACAGTGAGATAAGGGTTTCTGTAATCCTGTGAATGTGCTTTAATTGCAGTGGTGGATCTTTTTGTTCTCTTTTGTATCTGTAGGCAGTGAGCCTTTGTATTTGGATAGCGAGTCCTCTTTTGGGCAGTGAGCCTTTGTATTCAGTTTATAATCTTTATATTGTGAGTTAACCCTCACCATGGTTTTTCCCTTATTGGGTTTTCCACGTAAAAAAATGGTGTTCATTGTGTTGATTTATTTTCTGTTATTTGTGTTTCATGCTCATATTTAATAAAAAAATAGTGTGGTTGAAGAATTGATAAGTGATAAAGTTTTTAGTTGAACTTGTGTGACAACTGATTCACCCCCCCTCTCAGTTGTCCTGTGCCTGTTTAACAAAAATCACCACCAAGAGAGGAATAGTCATGAAAAAATAAATTCACGACTTAGGGTATACTAGCCATAACATTACCACCAAGGGGAATGTAATATGCCAAGAAAGGTCACACTATTATGGGACATCGAACCTAATATCACCACAAAGGAAATACTAACATAGATCAAGAAGGCCAAACTTTGATTAACAAAGTCACATTTCCTAGGAGATATATGCTATCATCACTAAGAAGGGGCCGTTTCTTATGCAAACAATGAGCGGGGGACTATATGCCTCCCCTTAAAATGTTAGTGTGCTTGCTACACTAACATTTTAAGGAGATAAAGAGGGATTCCTTACTAGAAGGATTGCTACTAGCAGAAGGCTACCTAATCCCTTTACCCCCAAGTGTAGGGACAAAAAGAAGCCCAAGATGGATGATCATATGATACTCCTTGTGAAATGAAATATGATTTCATAAAGCCAAGTTTATAGCCCCATGCATGGTAGTGAGCTTTGTGTGATACTACAACTACCACATGACAAGGAGAAACAACTAATGCTATTGATTAAGTGAAAGTATTTTTGATGGTTTTGTTATTTGTGAAGGACAATAGCCAAGACCTTTTGTTGTTTCTTGCATATTGGGTTCTACAGGGACACAAATACCTCGTTCTTTTTCACCACATCCTTTTCCATTATATCCAAGTTGTTTTAAAAGTTCATAACCTCTCCCATGAATTGCTTCCATTGCTTTCAAAGAAGGTGGCTCTTCATGATCATATTCATCATAAGTGGATGTGTAATTTGTGTTTTCTTCTTTTCTAGAAGTTGTAGATTTAGATGCTTTTGATGTCTCAATAATAGATTGTGTCGATATCATTGTGTCTTCTTTCTCTATTCCTGATTTGGATTGCGTAATCTTGTATTCTCCCATGAATGTAGGTGTAAAATCTAATGATTCCCAATCATCAACTAGCAAATTTGTCATGGATGAAAGGTATTCATATTTTTCCTCAATTTGTAAATGTTCCACTTTTGTAGTTGGTGTTAATGTGCTAAGAGGATTCACCATTCATATTTCAGTTTGTAAAAAATTGTTTAGACTTAGGATCAACTTTTATCATGTAAAACTTATTTTTGTATATGTATTTCATTGAGCGATGAAGTGTTGAAGGCACTCCATTCATTTCCTAAATACATGGTCTACCCAAGAGAGGATTATATGAAAGATCTTGGGCATGACATGGATGGGAGTTTACAAAACAACCTTCCAAATTTAATAGGTAACGTTATCACACCAAGCAGTTTGCTTTCCACATTATTAAAACCTTTTATTGGAAAATCAACAGGTTGAATTCAATTTTTTTCCACTCCAATTTTATCCAAAAGATTTACACTACAAAAATTAATCCCTGAACCATTGTCAATAAGGGTACATCTAATCCCAACCCTATTAATAATAGCCATTATCATTAAATAATCATTTTGTCTTTGCATTTCCAAAGGAGGTAATTCACAACGTCCAAATTAGGTGAATTCATATTCTAAATCAAAGTTGCCACATAATTTGGTTGTGCACTAGGAGGGATACCAATGTTTTTCAAAACATTTTGAAGCATGCCATGGTAAGCAGGTGATGTTTGAATCAAATCCCACAAGGATATCTTAATAGGAGTGTTATGAAGTTTCTCAACAAGATAAAATTCTTTACCACTACGCTGTTGGATATTAGGTGCAAGGGGGAGGTATGGTTGAGGAAATGGAATGGATGTTGGGGTTTTTTTTGGTTGCTTATTATTTCTAGTTTTATATGTGTGAGCTATAGTATGATTGTAGACACTTAAAAATGACCTAGGCCTGCAAGATTTGTTTTTACCACTTTCGTCCTAGAATAATTATGACATTTAATTATGTCTTTGGTCCACATTCGACTATTGATTAAATAATTCATAATTATTTAATTAATTCATGTCCTTTTATTCTTCATGATTATTAAATAAATAAAACTTATTTATTTATTAAATACGTCATTAATTATCTAAGTCTTCCCCTAAACTAGGTTTTTTTCATAGCAATTACAACAATTATTGTCTTTATTTGATCAAGTCTTAGCATGTTTAGGCATTGGCCATCATAGTCATAGGCATAGGCATTAGGCATATCTAAAATCCTTCAAAGCTTGGTGTAGGACATAGACATCTATTTGCAGATTGCTCGCACGACGAATCTGAGGGAAAAACATCAACCGGCAAGCAATAAGGTACTATGGAGGTAATCATGGAGAATTCAATTTACAGGTATAACTATTTAATTGTTTAATTTCCTTTGTACTCGATAGGTCTTTGGGTTTCTCTGTCATTCATTGATTTATTGCTAACACCCTCTAATCAAAACCTAAAAGAAATCCTCAGTTACAATGATAACTTGGTTGCTGTGACACATGATTAGTAGTAAGTTGTTTTGAAGAGCTTAGGATATGGCCATGATGCTTAGGAGTTCCTATAATGAGAGGAATCTTAGGAGGTCCAAAATGAGTTTTTGGAGGTCCAATCATCAGAGGACTCTTAGGAGGTCCAAAATGGGTTTTAGGAGGTCCAATAATGAGAGGAATTTTAGGAGGTCTAAAAGGAGTTTTAGGAGTTCCAATAATCAAAGGAGATTTAATAGCCAATTGTGCGTTCATAACCTCAATAGATTTAACTTCTTAATGATCTTCTATTGAGGGGGGATCTAATGTCACCTTAACATCTTCATTTATGTAATCCATAAATGTATAAATGATTTCATCCTTTTCTCTGAAAATATCTTACCAAGTAGGAGAGGTAGGGGGAGATAAACAAACACAATCCTTGATGGGTTTCTTTATTAGCCTATTTTTTGTTACTTTCATGCATACTTTCAGACACTTTTAGATATACCTTCTAGAAAATACTCCTATATTATGCTATCTTTTCATACTTATTATGCAAACTTGGACCTAAATCATAATGATGGAAATATGGTTATGAAATAATAGTATTGCATGGTTTATATGTGAGTATGCATGAAATGTGGATGAAATTCTATGTTTTAATTATGGTAGTTATTCTTGTGCACGTGCTTTGTGAATTAACCTTTTTGTAGCCAAGGAGGAACTGTAGCACGTAGTAGTTGGAAGCTATAAATCACAACAAAAGGAAGATTGGACAACAAAACATGGGAGTTCCATATTAAGTTGATTGTGATAACTACTGTTTGAAGACACCTGATGGAGATTGAACATGCATCATTATAACAAGTTAATAAGCACTAGAAGAGAAGAACTCCTTTACTGATAGGATTTTAACAAATGTTTGTGTTTTACATGCAATCCTAGTTTATAGAGTTTTAGTTCTATTAGGATTCTTCTTTCTTTTCAGTTATGGTTTGAATAATTCAATCTTAACTATATGCTCTGATATCTAGGAGTGAAAGTTAATGATTGCAGTTAGTTATTGCTTAGAATAAGACTCCCTCGAGCTTGTATATAGTTGATGGTTGAGTCCTTAAATGATTTAGTTGGTTTTTTAGTCTTTCATTATCAACTATTTTCAGTTTCAAGACATGATGGATATTCAAAATGATTTTCATTGCATACAATCTGTGAAGAAGATCTTATGTAATCTTTCATGATATGCAATGAATGAAGTAAATTCCAGATGGATGCTAAAATCTATTAGTTGGATTTGGTTCCAGTTAAGTGTGAGCAACCACTTGAGCAGGTCACTCAAGGTAACTATTCTTCACTTCATTTTCTAGCTGTTTATTTCTGTTTAATAGTTGTTTTCTATTTATCATTACTTCATGAACTACATGCAAGTTGAACTAGAATCTCATACTTTTCTTATTGGTAATGAATGTTCACGAACATGCATGTAACGGTTAACCAGAAGTACTCCAAAGATTAAATTAGCTAAGTTGTTAGTTTTGATTAGTTTTGAGTTGATGCAGTAATATCTTATTAGCAGTAATTTAGTTACAGGTTAAGCTATAGGCACCGATAGCCATTAGCATTAGTTGGTTTCTTTTACTGTTTTGCAATTCTATGAGTTTTCAACAACTAAAACATCTTGAATATGATAACTTGGGTAGTTTTGAGTCTCTGAAGGCACATACAGTGCAACACCATCAAAAGTTTACAAACCTTGGGTTGACATTTTAATGTAGTCTTTGCAATTTTGAGTGGAATGTTTAGTCATATAAACCTTTGAATTGTGTAGATTCTACCAAGTTTACAATACATTAGTTTAGACTACATTTTTGGAACCATTTCCAGGGATGGTGCTATCTTCATAGACTTGTTTTATGAGCTTTTATATTTTACATTTTATTTTTAGCATTAATATTGTTATATTTACTTCTTTTACAACACTAGAAGATACACTAACATTGTGCAGGAGCACTGCTATATAAAGCCATATTTCATGTATGCGGAGGTAGAGATATTCTTTGGGAAGATTCCTTTCCTCTACACGTAAAGAAGACATAGAAGAAATTGGTGAAGCCAATACTTAGAGTGAGGGTAATACTAAAGAATAAATTTCCATATCACCAACATCTACTACACTTATAGAGGGAACATACCGCACCATGGGTGATACAGTGGATGATGATCCTGAATGTGCAACGTTTGAGTTCCAAATCACTAACCAGGAAAGGGGTACAATGTTGAAGAACATCCCTCCTTTAGCCTTACTAGTATTTTATGGGTTAATGACTGAGGACCCAGATACATTTCTATTTGAATTTGATGTCCTGTGCAAAAGTTATGACTATACTTCTGATGCTCATAGGCCCAAACTCTTCCCTGCCACTCTAAAAGATGCAACCCTAAGATGGTTCATGGGATTAGGTAGGGATGTTATTCCTGATTGGGATACCATGAAGACATTATTCTTGGATAAGTACCAAGACTATTGTAGGGGACCTGATAGGGGAAATATGACATTTTAAGAATTTCATAGAAGGAGGATGAACCACTACAAGATTATGTGGAGAGATTCCAATTTTCCTTGAAGAAAAACCCATAAAACAAGTTGTGTGAAGAGTCCCTCAAGTTAGTATTTTTGAGGGGAGTCAATGACAACTGTATGGATGCCCTCAACCTCATTGGACAATGAGATATCTCTCAGATACCATTTCAAGACATTTGTAAGGTCTACAAGAATTATTCCAAGACCTTCACTAAAAGACCAAGAGGAGATAGGACATCCACTATACGAAAATCATCTACAGGGGTTTCAAAGATAGAGTTAAGAAACCTATTGTTCAACATGAAGGAGGACATTATCAGCCACTTGGAAACTTAGCTAGATACTCTCCACATCAAAAGAAGCAAGAGGAAGCTAAGGCAATGCTCATTGAATACTTTCCAAGTTGTAGGCAAAGGAAATAAAACTGTAAATGCAAAACGGTGGCTAGTATCCAACAAGATAAAGTTGAAAAACCTAATTTCCAACCACTTGAAGGAGAGGAAAAACAACTCTTTTATATAGCTCAGAGAAGGCCATGGAAACAAAGAAAAGGTATGCCACAATACCCTCTTAGCTTCAATTCATCATTTCCCATTGGAAATCAAAAATTTTCTTGTTGGAATTCTCAACCTTGGCCAACAAACCAAAATCCATGGAAAAATCCTCAACAATGTCCACAACCCCAAAAAAATTGGAACCAAAAGCAACCAAATCCTTGGCCACAACAAAATTTCTAGGGTTCCAATTATAATCCCCAATAGATAACATAGAAAAATCAGTGACAACCTCAATGGAAAAAAGGTTAGCAATGACATCAACAAAACATGAACTATCAACAACCTATGCTTCCACCTCAACAACATAAAACTATTATGCCTCCATCAAATCCTACATCCCAGCCACCCAAGCCACCACAAATACCTACCCAAACTGCAACTAACCCTAACGATATGCCTGTTCAACAGGCTTCTACTAATGAAGCTATGCAATACCCCACTTATGAGGTAGAGGTTAGTGATGTCCACCTCAGGTCAGGAAAAAAACTTGCTGGACCTTCATCCACTCAAATTACTGAGATAGAGGATGAAGAACCTATAGGTGAAGCTTAAGAAAAAAATACCTTTAGACCTTGTGTCAAATCAGGTACACCAAACCAACTCAAGTCCAAAGCCTCCTTTTCTTGAATGCTTAGCCATTCAAAAGCATCACACACAGGCTGAGACAAACCTCTTAGGTCAATTAAAAGATGTGAGCATCAAGATTACACTCATCCAAGCTATCAAAGACATCCCTATTTATACTAAAATAGTTAGGGACCTATGACTTAAGAAACTAGGAAGGAAAAGGAAGGATCCTTAGACAGTCCATGTCTTAGGAAACCTTGCATATAACATGTTAAGAAACATAACTATCCCTAAGTACATAGAACTTGGTAATCCAGTAGTAGATGCTAAGATTAATGAGACCCTTATTAAGAACACCTTAATAGACTTGGGGGAATTCATAAATGTTATGACTAAAGAAACAATGCAGTTACTTCAATTATCCAACCTTAGACCTACACAAACTATTTTATAATTAGTTGACAGGTCAATAATCAATCCTAAAGGAATAATTGAAGATTTAGTTATTGCATTGGACTCTTGGGAATATCCTGCTAATTTCATAGTTTTACAACCCAAGGTTAATCTTGCAGGATACCCACTCATCCTAGGCAGACCGTGGTTAGCTATAGTTGATGCATTCATAGGCTATAGGTTTGAAAATATGATAATATCTAATGGGACAATGACCATGAAATTGGTCCTCTATCCTCCAGTCCAACCTTATGTTGATATTAAGCAAACTATTTGGCCCACTTTGGATGAGGAAGATAACTATTTTTTGTAGACATTGATGACCATAGAATGCAACCATTTATTGGATGATTAGGATGAAGATGATCTCATTGCTCACATAATCCAGAATGACTGTGGCAGGATCCCGTAGCAACAAGACTGTCTCACATGGCTACAAGACCCCTTGCAAAGTATTATACTCACCAATTCCTCAAAATAAATATCTTAGATATTTCATTCCTTACTACCACAATAGTGTAGACCAATCATTCCAAGCCTTGGCCTCTCATCTATGTAAGAATCATTTAGGGAATTAGAAGTCATGCCAGGAAAATGTTGAACATAAACAATGCCTTGACAGAAGAACAACAAAATTCCCTGCACACAGTGCTACAGGCACACTCAGTGGCATATGCATGGGATTACCATGATATGAAAGGCATAGATATTGACTTATGTATGCATAGGATTTGTATCAATGATGGCTATATACCCATTAGATAGCCTCAGAGACATATGAACCTTGATATGAGAGACAGTCAAAGATGAACTTCAAAAACTCCTTGATGTAGGTTTCATCTATCCTATATCTGATAGTGAATGGGTCTCACCTTTGATAATTGTTCCTAAGAAAGGTGAAAAATGGAGATTTTGTGTAAATTATAGGGAAATGAATACAACCATTAGGAAATACCACTTTCCATTACCCTTCATATATCAAGTACTTGATTCCTTAGCTGGGAAAAAGTATTTTTCATTCCTAGACGGTTTCAGTGGCTATAATCAGATAAAATTGCTCCAAAATATCAAGACAAAACTACATTCACATGTCCTTGGGGTACTTATGCCTACTCTATTCTCCCATTTGGTTTATGCAATGCTCCAACTACTTTTCAGAGGGTAGTGCTCAACATCTTTTCTAATTATGCTCATGACTGTATGGAGATATATATGGATGATTTCACCACATATGGAGAGAATTATGAAGAATCCCTCAACAATCTAGAAAAGGTATTGAAAAGATGTAAAGAACACAACCTATCACTCAACAATGAAAATTGCTTTATGATGATGACATAGGGCATTGTTTTAGGGCACTTTATATCCAATGTAGGGATTCAGGTTGATTTGCATAAAATAGAAATTATTTCTACATTACCTATTCCACAAAAGCAAAGAGATATCAAAAGTTTCCTTGGCCATGTAGGCTAATGTAGGAGGTTTATTAAAGACTTCAGTAAGATTTCCGCACCATTTTTTGTTTTTTTGAGCAAAGACATTGAATTTGAGTGGACATTAGAATGCCAAAACTCATTTGAAGAGCTGAAGAAATCCTTGACTCAAGCACTTTTTTTGAAGGGCCCTAATTGGACCCTACCCTTTCATATACATACAAATGCTTCAGATTTTTCCATTGGAGAAATTTTGGGTTAGAAAGAGGGTAACAAAGAATATGCAATATACTACATTAGCAAGAATCTTCAAGGAGCAGAGTTGAATTACACTGTTATAGAGAAGGAGACATTGGCAGTAGTGTATACTATTAATAAATTCAGGCATTACATTACTATATATTCAATTTTTTTCCATACAAACCACATTTCTATCAAATATCTCATGAAAAAACCTGTAGTAGGAGAAAGATTGGTCAGATGGCTGCTCATTCTACAAGAATTTAACATTACCATAGTGGATAAACTTGGTAAAGCTAATATAGTGGCAGATTTTCTGTCAAGATTTCCAACACAATCAGTTGAAGGATTGGTGGATGATTCATTCCCAAATGAACACTTATTTTCTTTAAATGTACATATTCCATGGTATGTTGACATTGCTAATTATTTAGTAACAGGGCAGATTCCAACATAAATGTTTTCCATACTCTTGGTTATCAAGTTATTTGTTTTACACTGGCCCTGACAACATCATGAGAAGGTGCATAAGGGAAGATGAAATATTTGATATTATAAAGGATTTACATGATGAGCCATGTGGAGGTCATTTTGCAGCAAAAAGAACAACATTTAAAATCCTCACAACTGGTTATTATTGGCCAACTTTGCATAGGGATTTTGTCAAATACACAAGGAGCTGTGATAGGTGCCAAAGAATGGGTAAACCCACAAGAAGTGATGAATTCCATTGTAATCTCAGTTAACATTAACTCCTTTTGAAAAATGGGGTCTAGATTCTATTGGACTAATCTTACCTACTTCCAACAACAAGGAATACATTCTTGTTTGCACTGATTACTTGACTAAGTGGGTAGAAGTAAAAGCCTTATAGTTTTCCAGAGATGGAAATGTGGCTAAATTTTTGTATGAGGATATATTTACTAGGTATGCAGTACCTAGAGAAATAGTCATTAATCAAGGTCCATAGTTTACTTCAGATCTCATCACCAAACTGGTTGAAGAATACCAAATTAGGCACAAGAAGTCAACATCTTACCACCCTTAAGCTAATGGTTAGGTGGAGGTTACTAATAGAGAAATTGAAAGTATTCTCACCAAGACAGTGCAACTACATAGAAAATATTGGGTTGCAAGGTTACCATAAGTGGTATTCTCACCAAGATAGTGCAACTACATAGAAAACAACAACTAGTTTTACACCCTATGAGCTAGTGTATGGTAAAACAACAGTCCTTCCAATTGAGTTTGAATATAAGAAATTAAGGAAAACAATGAAATTGGAAATAGACCTAACAATAGCTCAAAAGGAGAGGTTGCATAATTTAAATGCATTGGATGAATGTAGAATGGAAGCAATCCATCACACTGAGGTAGTACAACAACAAAGGATGAAGTGGAATGACTAGTATATCAAAACAAAGGAGTTTAATGTAAGGGACTGGGCATTGTTATATGATTCAAGGTACAAAGAATTCAAAGGGAAACTCCAATCCAGGTGGTTGGGACCCTATGAAATCAGTCAAGTCTATCTTAATGGAGTAGTCAAGTTGCACACCAATGATGTAGTTAGATTTTCTCTTTTGGTTAATGGCCACAAATTGAAGCTATATAAAAATCCATTACAAAAAGATGATTTTATTTTCTCCCCATTTCAACAATTTGGTGCTCGCAATGATCTAGATACAAGTTCAAACACACAAAGCGATATTTCAACAACACATGATATACTAGGCACTTCAAGTGACCAAGTGATTGAGCTACATAGCTCAATCCCTAAGATCACCTAGGATTAATTTATCACTTTTCTCACAAGCACACACAACACAATTATAATGATGTTTATATTTTCTCCAGAGGGACCTATTTTTATTTACACATTCAAAATGGGTATTGATTCCATAGGGACTTGTAGCATAATAGCTGTCAACATTTAGAACAGGTCCTATTACCGAAGGTATCCTTTGTGTTGTTTGAAGGAAGAAATGAAAATTCAAATCACTTGGTACCACATTAACTGAAAGTTCACATGCATCTACCTCAGAATACTCACATGTAATATCTATCTCTTCACAATAAGTATCTGCAACACAATTTTATAATTTCTGGCTGCCAATTCAAATTTCAAATGTTTGAGCTGTCACATCACTAGCTACTATCCATCTAATCCATCCCATCAATTTGCATTTGGCACCTCACAATTCATTCTCTTGCAGTTATTTCTAGTCATATCAAATCAAAATCCGGATACATGCTTTTTAATTTACACACATGATGATCAATTATCTCTTCTAGTCGGTATGCAAGGTACACTATCATAATTACCATAGATTTATTTAAGCTTTCATTATGTCTTTCATATTAATTCATGCATGCGAACTATTCATACCATTAATTTACATTATTTCAAATTTTACCACTTCCCAATCACAACGTGAAGTGAGGTCACTTCAACCATTAAGTTGGGGGAGGGTACAACTCAACCAGTTTTTTCAAAATACACCACCCAAATCAAATGCAATAGATATATGCGACATGCAAAACCCTCCTAAAATTATATTGACTTTTTATTGATATTTCCAATTGCCAAATTTCCAGTCCTAAGAAATTGAACTAAGTCCAAACCAGAGTTGAACCTAGAACCTATTTGTGGGCTCAGATCAAGTAGACATTGAGAAGGGGAGTTGCAATTATGGTATGGCAGTAAAAGTATATGAGGAAACAACAAGAAGAAGGGTTTTGAAGGTGTGGAGTAAATTGAGCTAAATTTTCAAGACTAAATTAAACACATTGAGCAGAGAAAAGAAAGTCATAATGGGAGCGACGATATCAAGAGAGAGTTGTCAGCTTATAAGCAAATTCTAGAAGATGCAATGGTTTTACCCATTTTTACCAAAGTTGGCTAGCTTGATTATTTCCTAAAAATAATAGAATATGACGATAATATGACAAGAAGGTTTGCAACTACACTTGAGTATGATGAAGCAATGGTGAAGGGTGTTGGCCTCCTCTAATGGTTCAATAAATAAGCCCTTAAAGCTATAAATTAGAGATTAGATATCTGCACTAAGTAGTTATCTTGCTCATCATGAAGACGTGAACTTGAAATGGGTCAACACTATCTGTGCACTAAAACTCAATTATAGTCATCCTCATCCTATAACTAGAGAGGAAATAGTACTGAAAGTGAAATGCTTGAAAGGAATTAGCATAAGTACTGAGCATAAATCAACAACTAAACTGAATTGAAATGAATGAAAGAAACAAAAGTCTTAGAAAACAGACAAGAAGTTACTTTGTTTGCCTTGGTTGTAGGAATAGACGCAGAACGAAGTTCCAATGGCTATAGGAACAAAAAACTGCTAAGATTGTAAATAATTGCTGAATAGAAAAGTAACTACTGAACTAAATGGATGGAATTCTCACCAAGTGCCCCCCCTGGAATGAGTCTTCCCAAAACTAACTCAGATGTAGCAAATTAAAGTATCATTTTATTCATTGAAAACATTGTTACATCATAACAACAACATGACTATATTCCTTGAAACTGAAAATGATAGTACAATATCAGAATGTCCAACTCTCTGAAGAGGGACATTTGATCATTATTTATAGAAGGAAAGCTTCTAACTAACTCTAACTAACTGGGCAGTCAACTCCAATAGACTAGGAGGATGCCATTTATTGAAAGCATGAAAAAGAGGAAGGATGTTATGCATGCACAAGATTTAGTCAAACCAATCTTTCCTCAATAAGGATCCAACATAACAACACCTCCTAAATCTACTCAACTAATAGACATGGCCATTTAAAGTTAAGTTATAACTTCCACATGAACTAGAAGTTTCCAACCATTGACCTCTTTAATGTCCATCTATTTTTGACTCTTTCAGTAACCAACAACTGGCATGAAATTATTACACCTTGCAAGCTCCATTTATATCTGTATCTTAATCTGAACCTGCATTATAACATTAGTGTGCATAAGAAAATTGTATATCCATAATCACCTTAGAATAACATTCATTCAATCACATGTAAAATTAATATAGATATATCACATAGCAGGTTAATACCATAAAAAGTTACATGGATAAGTTCATGTCCAAAGTTCATAAGTTTAGGGAAATAACATAGAAAGTATTAGTAACCAGGTGCTAAAACCCCATAGTAACAATAACAAACATATGATAAATCCTAGAAAAAATGAGTCATTATTTGGACTCATCATCTCCCCCCAACCTAATGATCTGCTAGTCCTCCAACATAGGAAACTTGATTCCTTTTCCTTACCAAAGCCTTGATCCTTTGCCTTACCAAAGCCCTGAAATCACCAATTTTTGTCTACCCTTGATCAATCCTTGTAGTTTTTGAATTTGGATCCCAATAGAATCCCTGCTTGCTTTCTAGTCTGCCCCACCTTGGCCTCTCTGCATCTACATCGTACCGATAGGTTCTGTGGTCTGGTACTAGCCACAATAGAATAGGTGGCTAAAGTATTAATGAGAGCTAATATTGTTGTTTTGTTCTCCCAAGATGTATATACTTGATGCTTCATTTGCAAGCTACATAGTAATTTTGTGGTTCAACATATTTTAACTAATCTAGAAAGTCATTTCATCTCTATGATAAATATCCCAATATTGTCTTTCCTATAGTGATAGCTACCTGTTCATATTCTAGGTATGCTTCCTCCCTAGAAGGAATGATCCTCTTTTTGTACTTTGGATTGTAAAGAAGTTTGTTCCATGTGTAGAATATATTTGCAGGATTGCTTGATTCAACTCTTAGAAATAGGGGGTATGGAGCTCTTTTGCTCTGTATATTTTGAATTGTTTCCCCCAGCTGATTTCATTTTGAATCCATGACATTAATTCCCTCAAGTGAACATCCCCAATATATAGCAATGGATTCCATTCATGGTCAATGGGAACAACATAGTTGTGCAAATACAACTCACACAGTAAATTCTTAATTTTAGGAGGAGAGGATTGGTAAGCTTGGAAAAATTCTTTTGGGGTTTCAATGGAAGAGTTTAGACCATAAATGACCCTTGACAACTTAAAAGAGAGATTATGGTCCCTTAAATGCAATGAATATACCCTTGGGGGAGTCCTACATTCCATAATTTGTGGTACTAGAGTCACCACATTTCTTACCTTTTAATGCAGTAATCTTTGCATTCTTCTCCTCAATTTCTTCATTTTTCTTATTGATCTCTTCCTATAGCCTGAGTTTTCTCTATTCCATTCTTCTTCTTTCTCTTGCATTTCTTTCCATAAATCCAGGGCTACTGATGCCCATGAAAAAGTAGGAGGTATGTGCTTTCCTACTAGGATCTTCCCCTGCACTGATTCCCGATGTTCAACTCACTCTACAACAACAACGAGTTCTGCCAATCCTATATTTTCCTGCCCCTTAGGAGCGTTTGCCTTCTTTCCAGGTTTCCCTCTGAGTCTATGGCTCCTTTTTGGAGGTACACCAGTAGCAAAGTCAGTCAATTTTGATTTCCTTGGAGTTTTATTTTTCCCAATAGCTGTAGGATGCTCAGTTTCTTTAGTTTTCCACTTCCTAGGGCTAGGATTTACCTTTCCTAGTTTTTGCTTCTTAGCCTTCCCTTTGCTAACTTCTAATTTTCTCATTTTTGATTCCTCCTTTTGAATAGCATCCCTAGTGCAAACTATGGTTTTAGGGGAAACATCGACATTGGAGTCCGAAGATGAACTATCTTCATCCGCATGCTCAGATTCAGAGGAACTAGTTTCTGTTGCAAGTTCTGCTATAGGAGGGTTTGTACTAGGAATTGACCCAAAATTTGAAGCTACAAGAGTGAATTTAATAACCCCCTCATCCCCACTGACCCTATGAGTTAGGGGTTGATCTCTAGGACCCACATTTTCTAATATGAACTTATTAATATTCAAAAATTCATCCCATGACATATTGGACACATCTTGCAAATAATTTTCTACCAAAAATTTAATCAAACAATGATGGGAAACAAAATTTTCCCTACCTTTCTGTGTCTCAACAACCATGATTGTAAGAAGATTGTATAGGACATTTGGCACATTCATCCTCTTACCATGTCTCATGTGATTCAAAAGCTTGAAATGCATAGAATGAAGATAGGATTGGTGACCCTCGCAGGTAATGTATTTGATAATATAAAAAAAAATTGCTTCCATGTTTCCAACAAAGAAAGTTTTCTTGTTCCTTGTTTGTCTATAACAAGTGGAGTATCACTAGGTTCAGTGAATTCTACTCTAGCATCCCTAGAAGTAGGCTAGGGTTCTCCTTCAGCAGGAAAACCTAACACTTCAACAATCCTTTCTTTGGTGGCTATAAATTTTAATCCTTTCACCATTACCTCACCATTAGAAAATTTTTGTGCAAATTCTAAGGCAATGTCGTTATTGAAACTATTTAACTTCAAAAAGTAATCTAGCCAACCACAATTCCTGAATTCAGGCTCACAAAGTGCATCCTGTAGGATTACCTGGTGACCTGTTGGTTCACTTTTGATTAACTGACCTCCCATTTCCTCCACTCACACTCTGGAAAATGCCTTTGCAAAGACTTCTTTCCTGCAATCCTTCAACCGAAAACCCAATTTCTCTTCCGCTTCTTGCAATTCTCACCAATACTAACACCAATGTCGTATGACCTCTCAATTTTACCTTTTTATTGGCATTATAATTTTGACTAAGGTAGTAAAAAAAGACATAAAGGAGGGGTATTATCAAAGAAAATGACAATGACTTAATGTCATATCATGCATGCAAAACGTCACTTCAACTTTATCATTTCAATTTACTGCTATGCTGGTGCATGGAATATGATTAATGACATGTATGACACATAGGTTCCCACTTCCCCCCCCCAACCTAAATAAAAGCATGTGTCCGCACAGGCTGGAATGGAAGTATGATATAACAGGGCATACTAACAGGATTTGCTATGTGAAACATCAATATTAAAGTACATTAATCAGACAAATGCATGCAAGGTAATTAATATACATTAAGTGTTATGCACATACCTGAAAAGTTGGAATGTCTTTTTTGAAAAGTGTGGAAGGAAGTACCGGTCATCAGAAAAGTACGGTTGAGCTATTAAATGAAGTGATGGAGTGATGTGGAAGAGAGAGAGGGGTTGGAGATGAATGAGAGGGTAGTTTTATTGATGGAGAAATTAATTCCCACAAAAAGTGGAAATTTTTATTATGGTTGCATGCGTGCCTTTGACTAGCCAAAAGGTTGAACACTAGGTCCACTTCCTTCAACTTTAGGAACTTCAGAGTTCTGGTATTCAATAAATTTCTACATGAACTCCTGTTTTGAGGCAGGCTTATGGTATAGCCCGAGACAATGACCATTGACTAGGAGCTTGAACCTGACAGGATCAATTGTTGTAAGCTAAACAACACCATTGGGAAAGACCTCTACAATCTCATATGGTCCCAACCACCAGGTTTGAAGTTTTCCTAAGTTTCCTTTATACCTAGAATCATAAAGAAGTGCCCAGTCACCTGGTTGGAACTTCTTTTCTTTGATGTATTTATCATGCCATCTAACTCTTTTGTTCTGCACCATCTCAACATGGTGGAGAGCTGATTTCCTCATCTCATCTAAGGCGTTTAGCTGCATAACCCTGTCCTTTTGTGCCTCAGATATATCTATTCCAAGGTTTAGTGCTCTTCGAAGAGTTTTGTGTTCAAACTCTATAGGAATCATTGTTGTTTTTCCATATAATAGTTCAAAGGGAGTAAAACCAATGGTGGTTTTCCAAGTGATTCTATAGGCCCAGACAGCTTCTAGCAACCTATTTTCCCAATCTTTTCTATGGATTGGTACTGTTTTGGTCAGAATAGATTCTATTTCCCTATTTGTTACCTTAGATTGGCCATTGGCTTGAGGGTGATAGGGTGTAGATTTTCTATGCCTGACATTATACTCATTCACCAATGCTGTGACAAGAGTGGATGTGAACTGAGCCCCTTGATTTGTGACTATTTCTCTAGGAACTCCATAGCATGTGAATATTTCTTCATAGAGGAATTATGCAACTTTATTGTCCCTAGCATGTTTCATGGCTTTGACCTCAACCCATTTAGCCACATAATTAGTATAAACCAAGATGTAAAATTTGCTATTTGATTGTGGATCAATTGGGCCTACAAAATCAAGTCCCCATTTATCAAATGGTGTGATAACTACTTGAGGGTATAGAGGAATCTCATCTGATTTAGTTGGTCAGCCCATCCTTTGACACCTATCACATTTTCTAGTGTACTTACTTGCATCCTTATGAAGTGTAGGCCAATAATACCCTGTATTGAGAATCTTCATGGCTATTCTCTTAGCTGCAAATTGTCCCCCACAGGGTTCATTATGGCATGCATGTAGTGTATCATAAGTTTCATCCTCTCTTATACATCTTCTCATCACATGATCCAGTCTAGTATAGAATAAACAACGTGCCATCCATGAGAATGGAAAAGTTTTTTCAATAAGAACCCTTCACACTTTTGGAGAGAAATGAGGGGGAACTCTTCTTGTGACAAAATAATTGGATATATCTTCATACCAAGATGTGTGCACACTGATGGAGAAAAAATTTCATCAGGAAAGGAGTCATCAATGACTTGAGTGTCCTCTGATGTGGTCAATTTGGAGAGAAAATCTGCCACACATTTTTCCTTACCTAGCTTGTCTATAATGGTGATATCAAATTCTTGCATTAACAACAACCACCTTGCTAATCTTCTTGTAATAAATGGCTTGTTCATAAGGTATCTTATGGATGCATGGTATGTATGGACAAAGATCTGGTATCTTATGATATAATTCCTGAACTTGTTGAGAGCATAAATGACTGCCAACATCTCCTTCTTTGTCACTGTGTAGTTAAACTCAACCCCTTATAGGTTCTTGTTGACAAAGTAAATTGTATTCTCTATTGCTCCCTCTTTTTTCCCTAAGATAGCCCCTATAGCATAAACAAATGCATTTGTGTGAATATGGAAAGGAAGTCCCCAATTAGGGCCTTTGAGCATAAGAGCATGGGTTAATGTTGTTTTTAAATCAGAGAATGCTTTATCACAATCCACTATCCACTAGAACTCAACATCTTTAGTTAAATGATTATAAAGTGGTGCTTCCATCTTACTGAAGTATTTTATGAAGCACCTGTAGTATCTTGCATGGCCCATGAATCTTCTAACATCTTTTTGCTTGATAAGAATATAAAGATTGGTAATCACCTCAATTTTGGCTGGGTCCACTTGAATTCCTTTATGAGAGATATAATGGCCAAGGACCACTCATTCCTGCATCATCATAAAGTATTTCTCATTGTTCAAGGATAGATTATGATCCTCACATCTTTGAAAAACCTTTCTTAGGTTTTCTAATGCTTCTACAAAATCAGTACCATAAGTAGTTAAATCATTCATGTAGATCTCCATACAATCATGTGAAATATCTGAGAATATACTAATAACTGCTCTTTGGAAGGTTGCAAGTGCATTGCATAAACCAAATGGGAGTACTGAATATGAATAAGTCTCCCAAGGATAGGTGAAAGTTGTCTTGTCTTGATCTTCAGGTGCAATCTATATCTGATTATAACCACTGAATCCATCTAAGAAGAAAAAATACTGCTTACTTGCAAGTGAATCCAATACTTGGTCTATAAAAGGAAGGGGAAAGTGACCCTTTTTGGTGGCAGAGTTTAGTTCTCTACAGTCAACAAAAACTCTCCATTTACCTCCCTTTTTAGGCACAATTACCAAAGGGGACACCCATTGGCTGTCTGAGATAGGGTAGATAAATCCTGCATCCAATAACTTCTATAGTTCTCCTTTCACAATCTCCCTCAATGCAGGGTTGATTCTCCTTTGTGGTTTCTTTACTGGTGTGTAGTCATCTCTAATGTAGATCCTATGAGTATAGAGTTTGGGATCTAATCCTTTCATGTCATGGTAATCCCATGCAAATGCATGCTGATGCAACTTTAATAGGTTTTTCAGAGACAACTACTGCTCTTGACTAAGCTTGTTATTAATATTCAAATGTTTCCCCTCTGAAACTTGTACTTATGTGATCAACTCAATCATGGTTGTTTCACTGATGCTTGGCATTTTTAATTCATGCAGTAACAATGTATGAAGCATATCTATTACTGTAGGAAATTCAGGTGTAGGAGAAGCTAACATAAGTATCTACAATGGACATGCAGAGCTAGATTCATGAGTGGGTGGTTCTTCATGCACTTCACAATGATTCTGAATTATATGGGATAATATTTCATCCTCTTCTTGAAGCTGCATAAAAGGACTTTTGCCTATCATCATGAGTTGTGCCACTAAATTTACCTCCTCGGCCTCTTCTCCAACATGTGGCCAGATGGGGTTTTCCATATCATGGGATGGTTGAGCAGGAGGATAAAGGATAAGATTTTTAGTGCTTCTCCCATCAGAAATAGTCATGTCCCCTGACCGACATCCAATGTAAGCATATGTTGTAGCTAACCACGACCTTCCCTGAATAATGGGATACCCTCCTAACGTATCTTTAGGGGAAATGATCATGAAGTATGATGGATATTCCCAAGAGTCTAGAGTAACAACAAGGTATTCTACTATACCATCTAGTTTGACAGTGGAACTATCAACAAGCTGCAAGATAGTAGGAGTAAGTCTCAGATTCATAACATTCAGTTGCTGCAGGATATCCTTAGTCATCACATTGATAGCTGCTCCCAAGTCTATTAGAGCATTCTTTACTTAGATTCCATTTATAATGACTCCAACTACAGGACTACCTGGGTCAGTATATTTAGGAACAGTTTCTTTCCCAAGCATGATATCTTCCAACTGCCCCACCACATGAATGGTGGTGGGGTCCTTCTTTTTCCTCCCTGGCTTTTTGAGACATGCTTCCTTAATTTCCTTACTATATATGGGGACATCTTTTATGGCCTAGAACAAAGGTATCTTGACACATATGTGTTTTAATTGATCCAAAATATCAAAGGTTGTTTCTTCCTTTTCTTCCTTTTGTTTAACAACTTCTAACCTTTGAGGAAATGGTGGGTCTGGATCAGACTACCGAACTAGTTTAGGATTCTTGGGCACACTTGACTGAGCAGGGATATCAAATAAATTTTGATGCTCCTCTTCTTCCACATAAAGCTTTGTTATAATAGGAGTGGAAGGAGATGACAAAGTGGTTCCTAAACGTAGACGAATATCACTCACACTCACAACATATGCAGGAAATTGATTGAGATCTATAGAGTAAACTGGTTGTTGTTGTGGTTTGTTATTTGGGTTAGGTGTGGGTTGAGCTGGTAACTAAGTAGGTCTAGATGTACTAGCATTTGAGTTAGGAGGAGGCACTATGGCAGGATGTTGAGGCTATGGAGGTGACTACATGAAACTAGTTGCCTGGTTTGGCCATTGCTATGCTCCCCTCCATTGGGATGTTTGTTGCCAGTTTCCTTGAGGTTGCTACCAATTCCCCTGGAATTGCTGCCACTAAGGTGGAGTGTTTTGGTAATTGGTCCAAGTATTTGGAGGGTTGTTCCAAGTTTGAGGTGGATATCCTCCAAAGTTTGATGGGTATGGGGGTTGCGATTGATTATCAGATACATAAGAATTCAAATAAGGTCCACTAAAAGATAATGGGTCTGGTGGCATACCTTGTCTTGGAGTCCATGACCTTCTTTGTGAAATGTAGAAAACCTGATCATCATCACCCTGAATTGGCTTGAATTTTGGTGGAATTTTCTTGCTGTCAATGTTGGCTACCATTTTACATCTGTAGTCCTTCTTTTTCTTGTAATGAGGACAATATTCTACCAACATTGCCTCTGCCTCCTCATGTTTCTTCTTTGCTTGAAGTTTATCTAGCTGAGTGGCCATATTGTTTATGATATCTTGATTGAAATTTTCCAGCAAATGAGTGATTTCCATCCTTGAAACTCCATTAGTGGAGGATTTACCCATAGAAGATTGGTAATCTCTTCCTTTCTTTATAGTTGCCCTGGAGTAATTCTGACATATCTTCTTAATATCATCCCAGAGAACTTGGGTGATATCTCCTCCTCCTATCAAGTACAGAGGATCAATGCAATTTTCATTGATCCCTCTAAGGAAGAGAAACTTTTGAGACTCTTCATTGAGTGCATGATGTGGGGATTTCTGTAGACAAAACATGAACCTTGAAATATAGTCCTCCAAACTTTCATCCTCCTTCTGCTACATCTTGAAGATATCATCTCATCTCATAT
Organism: Sequoia sempervirens; assembly: GCA_007258455.2. Lineage (NCBI taxonomy): Eukaryota > Viridiplantae > Streptophyta > Pinopsida > Cupressales > Cupressaceae > Sequoia > Sequoia sempervirens. The sequence continues at coordinate 90,719 of VDFB02017834.1, forward strand.
CACTACCTCTACAGTATTCTTTATACTTTTCAAGAAACTTTTCTTTTATATCATCCCAAGTATCGACAATATTCCTACCTAAGCCCATAAACCATCTTAATGCAGCTTCCTTCAAGGTAGTAGGAAAAAATTTAAGCCTATGGGCATCAGTAATGTAATCATAGCTTCTACAGAGGATATCAAATTCAAACAAGAAAGTGTCAAGGTCCTCTTTTACAAGCCCATAGAATTTAGGAAGAACTAAAGCAGGGATGTTCTTGAGGTTATCAACTTCATTTTAGTGAGTGATAGAGAATGGACAAGTTGGATGGTTAGGTCTATTTTGGCTAGCCATAATTGTTTGATGGATTATCAAAGCAAATGGATTCTCAATCCGGTTTTGGGAAACTTTCTCTTCAGAGGAAGTTTCAGAACTGGTCAAATTGGGAAATGGATCAGTGAAAGGATTTTCCTCTCCTTCTTCTTCATTTCTTGGAAAATTTTGAAACTCAACTAGCTGGTTATCAGGATTAGGGTCATTAGGAAGGAATCTCCCTAGAGAATCTCTTATCCTTCCACTCTACATGCAGTATTGACTCAGTATCAACCAAATCACACAAAGAATTGGTGAAAGAATAGTGGATCATTACTTTATTTGAATGAGGGGTATGCTAAAAACAAACTTCAAAGATACTAAAAACAAGAAAGAAACTGGAAATGACTCCAAAGAACTTCCTAGTTTGACACCATCCCCAACAATAATGCCAAAAATGTTGGCCTCCTCTAATGGTTCATTAGCTAAGCCCTTAAAGATATAACTTAGAGATTAGATATCTGCACTAAGTAGTTATCTTTCTCATCATAAAGGTTCATTTCATTATCAACCCAGGGACATGAACTTGAAATGGGTTAGCACTTTCTATGCACTAGGACTCAATTGTAGTCATCGTTATCCTATAACTAGAGAGGAAATAGTACTAAAAGTGAAATGCTTGAAAGGAATTAGCATACGTATTGAGCATATATCAACTAAACTGAACTGAAATGAATGATAGAAATAGAAGTCTCAACAAACAAACATGAAGTTACTATGTCTGCCTTGGCTGCAGGAACATACACAAGACAAAGTTCCAATGGCTATAGGAACAGACAACTGCTAAGACTGCAACTAATTGCCAAATAGAAAAGTAACTACTGAACTGAATGGATGGAATTCTCACCAAGTGTGCCCCCTTGAATGAGTCTTCCCAAAACTAACTCAGATGTAGCAAATTAAAGTATCATTTTATTCATTGAAAACATTGTTACATCATAACAACAACATGATTGTATTCCTTGAAACTAAAAAATGAAAGTACAATATTAGAACGTCCAAATCTCTGAAGAGGAACATCTGATCATTATTTATAGAAGGAAAGATTCTAACTAACTCTAACTAATTGGGCAGTCAACTCTAATAGACTAGGAGGATGCCATTTATTGAAAGCATGAAAAAGAGGAAGGAGGTTATGCATGCACAAGATTTAGTCAAACCGGTCTTGCCTCAACAAGGATCCAACATAGCAACACCTCCTAAAACTACTCAACTAATAGAAATGGTCATTTAAAGTTAAGTTATAGCTTCCACACAAGCTGGAAGTTTCCAACCATTGACCTCTTTAATGTCCATCTCTTTTTGACTCTTTCAACAACCTACAACTGGCACGAACTTATTCCACCTTGCAAGCTCCATTTATATCCGCATCTTAATTTGAACCTGCATTATGACATTAGTGTGCACAAGAAAATTGTATATCCATAATCACCTTAGAATAAAATTCATTCAATCACATGTAAAATTAATATAGATATATCACATAGCAGGTTAATACCATCAAAAGTTATAGGGATAAGTTCATTTCCAAAGTTCATAAGTTTAGGGAAATAACATAAAAAATATTAGTAAACAGGTGCTAAAACCCCATAGTAACAATAACAAACATATGATAAATCCTAAAAAAAATGAGTTATTATTTGGACTCATCAAAGGGGCTATCAATGGATGCATCTAAGGTCACCATAGCACAAGTTAATGGGTTGCCTAGAACTAGGGTAGAGTTTCTAGCACGTGTAGATGTAGTTGTAGCCAGAGAGGAATTCTGTGAATGAGGAGAGGATTTGGACTCGACTTCACAAGGTACAAATAAATTCTCTCTTCCTTGGTTATGGGCTAATTGTACTTCTTACATTGTCAGATATCTCACCTATGATGGTAGGAAAAGTATTTTGTATATAGTACATTTTAAATTACTTAGCCACCTTCGACACAATAAGCTGGTAAATGTGTCAAATTTTCTTTATAATTTTTTGATAAGAATGGCATCAAATTATCAAAGAAAACAAAGTGAAACTTACCTTTCACACCACTATTTGATTACTTTATTGGTAAAAATAATTTTGAGGATTCAATATCCACAAGTAAATTGGGAAGATTTTAAAGGAATGCAAAGATATTAATAGTTTGTTGGATGCACCTGTGGTACCTGAGACTGTAGAGCCACATGATGAACCTGTAAGAGAAATTCCTCATATATCACCTATGACTTCACCTACTTGTATCCAAGGTGAGTATGAGGAACATAATGAGATAGAGTCTAGGTCACCTGTAATTGAGGAAATTCCATCTTCAAAATCACAAACACCCAAGAGAAAAAGAGGCAGTGCATCCACATCCTCCACACCTTCTAAAACATAAAATTAGGAGGATGTTCAAAATAAGATGAAGGATGTTCAAAAAAGAAGGGTGTTAAAAAGGAGACACCTACACCTATACATTCAAGTAGATTAAAGAGACAAGGTGTCATGAGGGGAAATATAGAGAAACCTGAAGAAGAAGAAAGGAGCAAAAAACAACAGGGGGAAGATGTCATGTTAGTAGAGACAAACTCTGAAGGGAAGGGAGATATCCATAGTAATAAAAATATACCTGTGAAAAGGAAGAGATATGTGTTAACTACTTTTGATTCAAAATCAGAAGATGTGTTTACTGCTAAGAAAACACAAAAGGAAACCCTAGATAGTTTTACTTGTGAGGAATATGAAGGGGGAGGTAATGAGCAGTTCATGGAAATAAAGGAAATGTACATAAAGGAAAGAGATGTTAGGAAGGAGCTCCAAGAAGCCTTGGATAGAATCAAACACTTGGAAGAGTTAGTACAAATCTATGAACAAAAGGACAAGGAGAGGGAAACAAAAATATAGGAAATGGAGGAGAGATCACAAACATATGGCCATAGTACTAAGCTTGATTTATTGGCATAGTTGGCCATAACTAAGACTGGGGATGGAGAACTACTAGTACCATATTAGAAACCTCCTTCCATAAAAAATCCAACTCACCATACGACCTTGTCACTTGATCATCAACTATGGAGAGTGATTGATGAGTTTTCATAGGAAAAGGAGAAACAAAAGAAGGAAAAATAAATTTTGGTTGAAGAAAATGCTAAGACATTGGAAAAGAAAGAGATGGAGTTAAGCAGATCAATAGTCAGGTTGGAGGAAGTGGTAGAAAAAGCTGCATAGATCATCAGATGTAGACCTCCAACAAGGACATATGCATAGTTTCTGCAAGAAATATTTCTATGTTTTTTAGGCTAATTAGTAAACAATCAGTTGGGATGAGAATTTTTTTTGAGTTTCTTAATGTTTTTGTTGATTCTACACCCAAGGAGCAAGACCAGTTGTGTGAATATTATTTACACAATTATGTGGTGCCAGATGAAATAGAGTGGAATCCTTTGATTTTGTAGGGGATCTCCAGGTAAGGGCACTTGCATACTATTACAAAAATGAACAACTCAAGGGGGAAATAATGGAATATTACGAGGAGAGGGAGAAATCAATTGCTCTCCCCATAAGGAAAGAATCTAAAAACCTTGATGCAATTATTGATGAATGGTTGAAACTCATTGATCATAAGGGTGTAGGCAAGAAAATTATGAAACTCAGGAAAGTAGATTATGAAAGAATGTAGACATTGGCTATAGGTTTGGGACATCAATGCTATAATTACATACAAAGTAGGAGGAACAACTTAAATTTGGAATTACAGAGAAAGGAACCTCATTCCATTTATAATTTCACCACCATGCTTCAAAGGGTACACAGGTACATGACAATTGGTTTGACAAAGGGATTTACTAGGTTCCACTCACATTTCACCCACCTATGCTACTCTATCCAGTTCCACATTGGACTGGGGAGAAAGGTGAGGATTGTGAGAGAGTTGGGAATACCAAAATGAGGCAACTTGTACCTTACAAAGGTTTTTACTTGAAACAAACCCAGGGAGTTGATGTTGTTATGGACTTGAGGCAGATCACCTTGCAATATAGCCTATACCCCTCATGTTTTTCTTGAGGACAAGGAAAAGTATAGTTGGTGGGGGGGGGGTGATGGGTTTCTTTATTAGCCTATTTTTTGTTACTTTCATGCATACTTTCAAAAAAATTTAGATACACCTTCCAAAAAATACTCCCATATTATACTATCTTTTCATACTTATTATGCAGACTTGGACCTAAATCATAATGATGGAAATATGGTTATTACATAATAGTATTGCATGGTTTATATGTGAGTATGGATGAAATGTGGATGAAATTCTATGTTTTAATTATGGTAGTCTTGTGCACATGCTTTGTGAATGAACCTTTTTGCAGCCAAGGAGGAACTATAACATGTAGCAGTTAGAAGTTGTAACCCACAACAAAAAGAAGTCTGGGACAACAAAGTAGAGGAGTTCCAGATTAAAGTGAATGTGATAACTACTATTTGAAGACACCTGATGGAGATTGAACGTGCATCATTATAACAAGTTAATAAGCACTGGAAGAGAAGAACTCCTTTATTGATAGGATTTTGACAAATGTTTGTGTGTTTTATATGCAATCCTGTTTTATAGAGTTTTAGTTCTATTAGGATTCTTCTTTCTTTTCAGTTATGGCTTGAACAATTCAATCTTATTTATATGCTCTGATATCTAGGAGTGGAAGTTAATGATTGCAGTTAGTTGTTGCTTAGAATAAGACTCCCTCGAGCTTGTATATAGATGATGGTTGAGTCCTTAGATGAGTTAGTTGGTTTTTCAGTCTTTCATTATCAATTATTTTTTAGTCTCAAGACATGATGCATATTCAAAATGATTTTCATTGAATACAATCTATGAAGAAGATCTTATGTAATCTTTCATGATATGTAATGAATGAAGTCAATTCCACATGGATGCGTATAATCTATTAGTTGGATTTGGTTCTAGTTAAGTGAGGACAACCACTTTAGTAGGCCACTCAAGGTAACTATTCTTCACTTCATTTTTGAGCTATTTATCTCTATTTAATAGTTGTTTTCTATTTATCCTTACTTCATGAACTACATGCAAGTTAAACTAGAATCTCATACTTTTCTTATTGGTAATGAATGTTCATGAACATGCATGCAACGGTTAAAAAGAAGTAATCCAAAGGTTAAATTAGCTAAGTTGTTATTTTTGATCAGTTTTGAGTTGATACAATAATATCTTATTAGCAGTAGTTCAGTTACAGGTTAAGTTGTAGACACTTGTAGCCATTAACGTTAGTTTTTTTCTTTTACTATTTTTCAATTATGTGAGTTTTCATAAAGTAGAACATCTTGAATATGATAACTTGGGTAGTTTTGAGTCTCTAAAGGCACATACAGTGCAACACCATCATAGGTTTATAAACCTTGGGTTGACATTTTAATGTAGTCTTTGCAATGTTTAGTGGACTGTTCAGTCAGATAAACCTCTGAATTGTGCAGATTCTACCAAGTTTACAATACATTAGTTTAGACTCTACAATCCTCATGTCACTCAATGATTGAATTTTGTAGCACCACGATATCTTCTTCACAAATAGGAGAGATATCAGGAGAAGAACAGTCATGATTTTCAATGATTGTATTTTCTTTCACCAAGCTAACCTCACACATAGGAGATATAATGGGAGAGGGATCAATGAAAAATAAAAAAAAAGGGAGAAATGAAATTATTCTCATATGCTTGTAACAAAAAATATTTGAAATACTTAACAAGATCTGACAATATAACATGAATTATGACAACAAAATACTTTTGCAATGAGAACATGATGTAAACAATTGTCTTACTAAAATGCAATAATTTCTCCCAAATTTGATATAAATTAAGTAAGATGACACCCTTCTTACACATACAATAACATTGTTTTAGAATTTCAAATCAGTGATCAACAGGCATACACAAACCTAAAATACGGAGACAAAGATCTATGAAAAAGTTTTCTGAGCCACTAGTAGTAGGACAGAGGCACCCTAGGGTGTTTGAGTCCTATATAGGGTGTCTGAAACTTTAAAGTTTGATTGTGTAAGGCACTATTGAGGGATTCTAGGTCTACTTGCAAACATGTTTAACAGTGAATATTTTTGTAGAATTTTTTGAATTTATACCAGTGTGATGCAAAATGTAAGTGTGCAACAATCTGGAAAATGATTATTTAAGATGCAATTTTGAAATCAAACAATGCAATGTTTTTCACTCTTTGAACTATATGAAAGATGCCTAAATGCATGCAATTATGAATTTTAATTCAAAAATATGCAAACACTAACAGAATGAGAAAACCAAGACATAAAATTATAAAAAAGTTGGCCAATGCTAGGGTACAAGGATAGAGGCATCCAAGGGCATCTAAGTCCTTGATAGGGGTTCTCGAAATGCAAAATTTGAATTTTTATGTTGCTATTTAAGGTTGTTGTTTCTATCTTCAAACAGGTTTGATAGTGACTGTTTTCTAGAACTTCTTCAATTTAAGACAATGCGATTCAAATGTAAGTATGCAACAATAGAGGACAATTTGGAATACAATTTTGAATGTAGATCTGATCTAAATGACTGAGATAAACCATAATGCAATATATGATGCAATATCTGATGTAATTTTTTGGAACTTTTATACTTTTATGATGCAAAAATAAAACCCTAAATGAGAAATGCAAATAATGCAATGTAAAACCTAGATCTAGGGTTTGAAAGACTTCCAATTTTAGAAGGTTTATGATGTCAAAAATTAAGGTTCACCAAAATATAACATATGAAAAAGGGAACCCTAAGTCTAGGGTATAAACCTAGGGTTTCTTTTTGGTCCTTTTTCAAAGGTACATTAGAATGCAAATCAATGAGGTGAATAAATTGATTTTCAACCATGAAGGTGAGCCAATCAAACTTGGATCTACATCCTTAGGGCCTTGGAAATGGATTGGAATTGATTTGACTTGATTAAAATAATTAGACTATGTGACCTAATACATAAAATGCAATATTTTGACAAATAATAGACTAAAACAATAGTTTGCAGGTAGATCGGGAAAGTGCAGAAGACTATGTACCTATCCTAAAAAGTTGGTTCTAAGTTGAATATGAGAACTGGGATGCCTAGGGGTGTATGAGTCACTAATAGGGTTTCTTGCTTAACTTTTTGGGTCCTCCGATGACAGATATGAGCTTCTAATTTTCATTTGCAAAGTTGTTAGAATGTTGTCGGATAATTCTATAGGTGAGTTTTTTTGGCTTGACAAGATTTAGGGCTTTGAATGCAACAACAAAAAACTTGTCTTCAATCTTTCTTCAATCCTCTTCAAACCTACAACCTACACATTCAAAGAGAGGGAAACTATTGGGCCATTTAGGGTCTTGCCTTAGTCAAACCCTATGTAAGTGTTTCCACTTCCACAATGAAAAAGTCAATGATAAATGGATAATTGGATAGGAAGGAATGATGAAATCACAAAGTGATGCAACTCACCACCCTTCAATGACTTCCTCGAAGGACTAAAGTCATGCACATCATCTCAATGTATTGGATCTTGTTTGATTTATTTTCTTGAATTCCTTGGAGACCTACAAAAGGGGTAGCCTTCACTAAACAATGATAAAATTACACACATAGAATTTGACATGATGCTCAAGGATCTTGAATTGCTGAAATAAATCATTGAAATGTTGCTCTTGACTTGCTAATGACAATAGTATTTTCTCCTTAATTGTGGTTCTAGTTTCAAAATGGTGAAATAACTAGGTATTTATAGGCATTTATTCAATTTCCTGCAAATTAGATTCCAAAAGCCAACATTTAAAATTTGAATTTTGAATGTTAAAATGCCGACATTGACATGCCCAAAATTGGGTCTTGGCTAAGAAGGGGGACCCATATTCCCAAGGGAATATGGGTCATGGCCCCGAGTTCTAGGACATTAAGTGTTGGGGGAAACATGAGTTGGATGAATTTATTCAATACTTGCAATTTATTGAAAAGTGGTTCAAATGGGCTATAAAATGCATAATTTTTGGAAATTATGGACTCAATTAAGCTCAATAATTTAGGGGGAGAAAAACATAGTGTGAAATTGTCAAGGGTGATAATTTATGATGCTACAATAGCACCATTAGAGGGGCACAAACATTATGTAATCTTCACTAGATTCCAAATGTATGAAAATAGATGAGGGTTATGCCCCCCTTAAAATGTTAGCATACTTATTATGCTAATATTTTAAGGAAACAAGGGGTGAAGAGGGGATCCTTAAAAAAATACATAACTCACAAGATTAATTATCCTTTCCCCCCAAGTGTATGGACAAGGAAATCATTGTGGATACTAATATTTTGCTCCTCATTGATAAAATATGGCTACACAAAATATTGTGCCTCCATGAATGGTAATGAGCAATATATAGTCATATGAATGCCACATAGCGAGGAGAAACACCACAATAACTAATTTATTACCTTATATGGATCTATCATAGTGGAATTAAGCAAGCATGAATGAATCAATTAGAGCCTAAAACACTAAGAATTCAAACAATTAAGATCATACAAACCCATACTCAATGAAATTCATTTGCAAAGAAATAAAAAGGTTTACTCTAAGAAATTGAACATAATTCAAAGCAATAAAACAATTAGAAGGTGCAAACCCTCCATCCCATTATGGATTGATGCATAATTGTTATGTGGATTGCTCAATTGAATGCATAATACATGTTGCAAAAGTTTGATATGAGAGGGTTGATTCACAAAATAGGCTCTAAAATACTCAAGGTTGGATCAAGAATTATAGAGAGTAAGGATGCTATGATGATTGCAAATGATTATTGAAGAGTAGAGGCTTTGTTTTATAGATTTTGGAAATTTTGATCAACGATCAATATTTGATCTAAGGATCAATGGATGAGAGGAAATCAAGGAGATGAGTGTGGATCAAGGAGGATCAATGGTTGAGGATTCATGAGAGCCCAAAATATCCCTTATTTCATGGAAATAGGTTGGAGATATTTTGAATTGGAGGGAAGAATTTGAATTTGAAAAATGAATATTATTTGTGCAAGTTGGAGAGTTGGAGGAAAATTAGCCAATTAAACAATTATGAAAATTATTTAATTGTGAGGATGAGGGGAATTAATATTTTTAATTAAATATTTGGGAATTATTTAATCAAGAGGGATTATTGTCATGAACATTATTTAATTAGAGGAATTAGGGTGAAAATGAGGGAAAATGATGTTAATTGGTGACATCAATATGTGTGGTATGCTTAGGACATTTTTAGGTGTCTACATTTTTCCCCTCTTTGAAGCAATGTACCTATTATGTTGTTTTGAAGACCTAATATTGCTCAATTTTAAAAAAAATCCCTTGATTTTACCTGATGCCCCACTATGGCCTAGTGGATGAAGGAATGATGGTGTGCTTCCCCCTTGAGGGATCAACCTAAAAAAATAATTTTTGGGTCAAGATCATGACAAGGTTACATGAGTAGTTTTGTTGAGAAGAGGAAAAATAATAAGTCCTAGGAAGTGTCAATATTGATCAGGATTGATGACCAAGGAAGGAAAAATAGTTGTAGGGTGAAACCCTAGGTTTTTCTAGGCATATATGTTCATTTGGGTGAATTTCAACCTCATTTGCAAACTTAGATTCATGAATTTAGAGAGCCTTTGAGAGATTTCTGAGTTCATATCCTATGGAGACATTGATGCTATGGTAGACACTGTTCGAGCTGTACAATGTGCAGATCAGGTCCATGAGTTCCAGTAGCTAGTTGGCTCGGGTCCCCTAGTTGTATTTCTTTAATTTTTGCTTTCATGCATTTTGAAATAACTAAATGCTAAATAGACGTTAGGAAAACAAAGGCATCAAAATTTGGTTCGATACTTCTATAACCCGATGACATGCCTTTGCAACCCAATGCAATGCCTTTGTCAAAGGCATTAGGGCTCTACATTTGCACATGGGTTTAGAAATAGGGCGACATCTTTGCAAAAATGTGACACATATGAAATTCTTGACAATGATGCGCCTTTGAAAAAGTGTGACACCTTTGAAAAAAAGTGATGCCTTTGATTGGCAATAGTGTGATGCCTTTGTAAAAATCTCACTTTTACTTTTTTAGAAGTTTCTGACTTAGAATTTTGCAAATTTTTAGAAAATTAATGTCATGAGAATTATGCTTGAAGGCTACCCCACACCCCATACTTGCCCAAGAGTGGAGGCCAGAGGTTCTAGAGAGGATTACCAATTTTCCACATGTTGAGGTCGAGTTCCTTCATGCTCTTAGCCTATTCCATATTATGTATATGCTTGAGATTCAGGTGCATCTAGCTTTGATCACGAAATTTTTCAAGCATTGGCACTCAAATACTTCCTCCTTCCACTTTTCGACTGGGAGGCCAACATCACCCTAGAGGATGTGGCATATTCTACACATTCTGATCCATGGCGAGTGTGTTGTCCATGAGCCATACCTAGGATTTGAGGTTCTTGAGTGAGTTTTTATGGATGAGAAAATTCAACTCGAGGGGGTATAGGTGGACTTGAGAGAGTATGCTGTCACTGTTAGCGACATTACCATCATGGTTGCTAGACTGATCTTTAGTGCTTGACAGGCACTCAAAGAGATGATCCCGAAGGATGGAGTTTGGTTTTCTTGGGGTTTGTTCATCCTTGCACACCTGTACCATGATATGCACTATGTCATATATAGAGGAGCTACTATATTGTCAAAAGGCATGAATTTTCTTCATATTTGGGCATGGGAGCACATCGTAGTGCTTAGACCTGCTCATGATCTACATCGAGATGTTGGAGATCCCTTCATATTAAGATATTATGGGATGTTGACTCACCACCACATGGGAGAGATGACCTATTGGAGGAGAGTTATTGAAAACATGCCAAAGTTCACATGGAGACCATGGGTAGATGTTGAGGCTTGGGATGATGATGAGCATCTCCCTTACTGTTGATAGACAAGGTGGCTCATCAGTCACACCCCTCAAACCCTAGAGAAGTATCTCCTAAACAGGGTGATGAGACAGTTCAGGGAGAGGCAAACAATACCCAAAGATGATTATGTTGCCATTTTTTCTCACACAGTCAAAGAGATAGTAGAGTGGGGGGCTGTATTAGTAGTTCATACAACCATAGTAGATTTTGACCATCTTGCTCTAGTTCCACGGGTGTATGTAGATGGTGATGACAATCAAAAGATAACCATAGAGTATGGCACTTGGTTTGTGACACATAGACCTTTCCAATTCATAGATCCAAATGGTAGGGATGTCGGTGGTAGGAGACACAGGGATGAGTCTGGTAGACAATGCCAATAGCAACAGAGAGTCGAGGGAGAGGCACCCCAATCAGAGGACTAAGGATAGAGTCAGGGACCACAAGGTCCATCACAAGGAATACCACCACAGGGACCACTGTTGAAGTTGTGAAAGCCAACCTCACAGACCCCGAAGATCACCTGCATGCAAATAACCTGTCACAGAAAGAAGACATTCTAGACAAAAAAACAAGGGTGCTCTGAAAGCTGAAAAATGTATTCATCCGAGAGAGAGATAAATTACAATGATGAATCCTTATAAAAGGATATTGTGCAACCCTAAAAGAAACCCTAATAAGTAGACATTTAATAATTAATATAATTATTAAATGTCACAAAATGCAAACTAAAGTGAAATCTTAAGAGAGGAATAAAGGTAATTTAATCAACATGATTAAATTAAAACCTTTACTCTAACACCCCCCCTTAAGATGAGCAAAAGTGCAGTTACAAACATGTGCAAGAAAGCAAAGGTAACTACAATGCAAGAAAGTAAACTTGGGTCCCAGCAACAAGGCCTGATCAGGTACCCAATTACAACCAAATCTCTGTAAAGTGGAGAAATAGAGAAAACCTCATGGGAAAAACTCTACTCCAAAAAGAGATGAAAGAAATAAATGCACTAATAACAGAAGGATAGGAGGTGGATAACATAAGACCCCCCATAGATAGCTTCTATCATATAAGTACATGTACAATGGTCTCCATAAGATAAATAGAAAGAGACTAGAAGGCCCCCCCACAATGAAGAAACTCTTGTCGCACATATGGATGCCTGAGGTAGAATCCAGAAAGAGATCCTGAAGCGGCATATAATATTCCTCCCCTTGGGAAGAAATGGATCCAAAGGACGAAGATGAAGAAACCCTGTGAAGAGAGAAGAATCAATCTGTCTCAAGATGTGTGCCATAATAGGATGCTGAAGAATCTCTCTGTCTGAACTGAAACAAAAGATGTCAAATCCAAACTGAACTGAAGACTCAAAAACTGCAACCTCTGAATGCACGGATGATGGTGGGCTAACAGCTGGAATATGGCTGTCAACAAAGAGGAGCTGAAAATCCTCAAAGTAATCCTCCAGATCTGCAATATAAGACTCTACAAACAAAGACGAAATGCCTGCAAGATAAGAATCCCAAGTAGCCATGTCTGAAAGATGTATGATGTCCTGCTTAGCTGAATCAATAAGATCCAAAGAAGAGGCAATATCAAACTGATCAGGAACAACAGGAGATGATGCTGATACATGTATAATCTCAGTCTGAAGAGTAGGAACTGTGAGACAATCCTCTGATTCATCAAATATGTAAGGGTGTCTAAATACTGAAGTTCCTTTAAAGTATCATGATCAAAGGGTGTGTTCTCTCTCCAACCAATGGGTACAAGACAATCTAAAGCAGGATCCTCTTGGAATGGAGAAAGACTGAGGTCTCCATAGATCTCCCAAAGACGTGTCCAAAGTGAGTGAGGACAATCAATGCCCGATATAGCCCACACAGTGTCAGAATCAACACTAGACAAAATAACTCCTACTATGTGATTTCTAGTGATATCCCAAGCTAGTTTTCCCTTTGAAGTTGCTGGTTCAGGTATGAGATCATACAAATAAGGCAAAATATTAAGCCATCTACAGTGTGTAAGTATGCCCTTTGCCCATGACTCATAATTACCCCGTTCCAGAAAAACAACTGAAGGGTGAGTAGAAAAACCCATGATAACTCTTCAAATTAAAACATCTGAGACTAACTGACCTCAATACTGATAAATCAGATCAAATAAAGCCATCCCATGCAAACAAATCATTTCCAAGTGCTGAAACGTCCAAGTAATTGACAGATGTGTGAAAACACAAAATACTGAATAAAAAATACCTGGAGCAGATTCTGGAAAAATAAATGACAGATCTGGAAAGTTCACAGAAACACCTTTCCAACACCTATTTGTTTGCGAAAAACGGAGTTCGGACGCAAAAGATATGGCTCCGAGAGTGCAAAAAGCTTGTTCTGACTTTGACTGAGAAAAAAAGCATCAAAACGGAAAAATCAGGAAATTAGACCTGATCCATCAGAACGGTGCCGGAAGCAGCTTTCCAACGGTATCTCGTTTTAAAAAAACGGAGCTCGAATACCCAATTTATGCCTGATTTACCGAAAGAGGTAAAAAAAATTATGAAAGGGGGCCCCAGTGGCTCCTCTCGGACCGGCGGCGCGCGGGCGCTGGCTGGGGGGGCGGTCTGCCGGGTGGCCGCGGCGGTGACGCGGGCGGGTGGCGGCGGCGGGTGGCCTGCACGGGGCTCGTGGTGGCGGGGGCCGGTGCCCTTGGCAGGCCCTAAAAAACCTGGCAGCATAGAAAATAAACCAAAAAATTAGTTTTTTTTTTTTAAAATTTTTGACCTCGAAAAACGTGCATGGGGGCCGTACGACCCCTGAGCAAAAAAAAATTGCCTCCCAGATCAACTATGCCCAAATAGGTCAAACCATATATGAAAATATGGGTTTTTGGCCACTCTGAATCCAACCGTGAGGTCCGTTTGGGCCCAAAATGCACCCAAAAAATGGAGTTACCCAGATCCTCAAAAAAAACAACCAGAAAACCTGAAAGCCAGATGTAACCCTCGTAGCTCCAAATTCTTCAGAAGACGAACAAGAAGCAGCAGGTCTGGAGCTCTGATACCATGTAGAAGTTGAGAAAGCCAACTTCACAGACCCCGAAGATCACCTGCATGCAAATAACCTGTCACAGAAAGAAGAGATGGAGATAAACAAGCAAGGGTGCTCTGAAAGCTGAAAAATGTATTCATCCGAGAGAGAGATAAATTACAATGATGAATCCTTATAAAAGGATATTGTGCAACCCTAAAAGAAATCCTAATAAGTAGACATTTAATAATTAATATAATTATTAAATGTCACAAAATGCAAACTAAAGTGAAATCTTAAGAGAGGAATAAAGGTAATTTAATCAACATGATTAAATTAAAACCTTTACTCTAACAACCACCACAAGGTCCACAAGGACACCAACAAAAATAGACAACAATTGTTGTAGGTGTTCCAAATTAGAGACTTCAAAATGAACTTTGAGAGAGGGGCCAGACATGTTGAGAGCATAATGATTTCCAAGTCGAGCGAGATCAGGAACACTAAGAGAATGATGGTTTTTTTACAGGAGAGAGGTCTCAGGATAACTTTCCCAAGTACAAAAAGAGAGATCAACTCCATATAGAGTGTGATTAGATTCAAACACAGTTATATGTAGAGACTACACACAAGAAGCAAGTAGAGATACAACTAGCTTAGGAGACAACTCAAAGGAAGAAGCTAGAGGCTTTCGCACAGGCCCAAGGGTAGGTTATTCCACTTGCTCAATATACATAGGCCATCAGTGAGGCCACATATTATAGGACCTTGTAACATATGTTAGTGCCAAAACATAGGCGACATCCTAACTACCCACACAAGAGTTCTTTAGGTTTGAGTAAATCAAAGGGTGTATCAGTTGGTCAACCTTCATAGGGACCACCTATGGGACCACCTCTAGAGTAGTCTCCTCCCAATTGAGAGGATCTAGGGAGCTCGAGATAGCACTACTTTATATATAGCCATATTTTTGTATCCATATTGTTGATGTAGATAGGTTCTCATATTGTATACACATTCATCAACTATGGATAGCCTCATGTATATTTTGATTTATATTACATACATATGATATGTATCATGATAGTCACTTTTTGATATATATGAGATGAATGATGATTATGTAACCATGTCATGGTGTTATTATATGCTTATGATCTTTTATTATGTATGATGTATGATTATGCTGTGATGTATGCCATGATTATGGATGCAAATGTTATGAGATGTTATTTCATGTTTCCATGATGTAATGATGTGATATATATTTATTATGCTTATGATATGACATGTATGGTGCTAATGATCTGTGGATGCATGATGTATGTCATTGATGATGTAATCATGATTTCTTTTTGTATTTTCATATGACTATATCATGAGTATGCATGATGGATGATATGATGAGATGGTATTGATGGTTTATGGATGCATGGTGGATGCATATATTTTTGGTATGTCATGATAGTTTGTTAGAAATGTAGAATAAATGATACTTTGTTGATGAATGTAGAATAAATGATGATTTTGATCAAGATACCAATGAACCTATGATTATTCTGAGATTTTATTGGATATGTGATGAAATAGGATAGATGATTTTTCTTTTTTTTTAGATTATGCCACATAATATAAAGAAAACCTTATTTTATGTAGCAAGTAGAAACGATGCATCAAGGTATGAAGAACCAAGGTGATGCTATATCTATCGCATGGACTTTGATTCTGTAAATAGATAGGAGTATCCTCATTCATACCTGACATACAAATACCTTGTTTTGATCATGTGAGGGAATGAAGCCATCGAAGTAAGGAGACAATACACAAAAGGTATGAAGAACCTGATATGCACTAGCTATTGTATTACTTGAGACCATCCCCTTCACACACAAGGCAAGCATTTTATAAGGTCATATTACAAGAACATCCAACAAGCATTGTAGATGAAAGAAATGTAAAATGCTCCATTATGTACCCTTCTACAAATACCAAGATATTGAAGATCAGGGCAGTTTTGAGTGAGTGATGTAATTGAGATATAAAGATAAAACCAAAAGAAAAGATCAAGATAAAAAATTATCAATGCCATCATATCTCTTGCTAGAGAGAGTTGTTTTAGTTGATATATGGAATGGTGTCTATTGTAGACACAATATATCTGTTAAGACATGCATTAGATGTTGATTGTTTCTAAATGTTTAGGCTGTTGATAGGAAGGTTAACCGACATGTTTTAAAATGATCAAGACTTATGATTTTGAGTGAAAGTTTGTTTTGCTAAGTGTTGTACCTACTCTAAGTGTTGTACCTACTTTTGTTTGTTTTACCAAAGGTGAGGATGACGATAGGTTTCTTATGGGATACCAATTTATTGTAGATGAAAGTGAAATGGGATGGATAAATTTTTTGTGTTTTTTCAAATGCTTTTAATGTTTTTGATTTTTTGAGGATGTTTTGAGGCTATTTTTGGAATTTTGGGCTTTCTAAGTTTATTTTTGGCATTTTAAAAAAATTGAATGTTTTTGAGGCTTTCAACATGTTAGGATTGAGAGAACAAGACCTAAGGGATATACCTATTCCTCGAGGGATAATTAGAGATGGCATTGCCTATGTGAATGCACAAAGGCTGAACATAGTTTGATTACTTGGACTTGGATTAACACATGATGGCTAATGATGTTTTTGGGTTTTTTAATATTTTATGGATGTTTAAAGTTTTGATGTTATTTGTTTTTTTTTGAGGATTTTGAAGTTATTTGGATGTTTTTGGGATTTTTTTGATGATACCTAGATCACGTTATCAGCTATAAGACATGGATCAAAATTTATTCAGAAGCAAGATGTAAGTACCTTCCCCTAGTGTCTAGCAATGTTTGGAATCCCATGAATGGATGCATAGATCAGGGTGATGGATGGATAGCTATGTGAAAGATGCCAAGGATTACCTTGTGATAGGATAACATGTTTGGATAGAGCATGGTTGCTTGAATAGTGCTATGATGAAGGATATGGTACTACATAAGATAGGATATGATCAACAACAATGACCATGTCAAGATTTCACCAAGAGGAAGATAATTTTGGATTTGGACGAGGATGGACTGGATGGGATCATGGATTTATTATGGATAAGATGGATACAATTTATTATGAAGGAGATGAGATGCTTCCAACTAGAATGGCGCACATAGATGCTAGATTCTACACAAGACATATTCACCATTACAGTTGTTTCTTCCTAACATGAAAAATGTCATTTGCCACAAATGGGTTATTTTCAACATTCATGGACATGGGAATCCTTTTTTAGAACAAGGGCTACATCATTATGGGGGGTTACATAGTCTCTTTTATTCTCTTTTATGTTACTTATTATGAAGATGCATCATATTCTCCAAATGTCATGAGGGAGAATTTAGACCCTCTTGTTCTTTCTCCACCTCATCATTTGTCACAACTTGACATTGGTGTGGAGATTTTTGAGAAGAATTTGGAGGAGCTATCATTGTCTTTGGATTATGTTCTACATCCATTTCCATGAGATTCTAAGTTGTCATCTTCTACAGTGTGGGTTGGAACACTTGACGTGATTGTGTTAGATTTTGGCATTGACATGGGGTCACTTAAGAAAAAATAAAATATGTCACATATTTTCATTTTTCCTCCCTCATCTTCCTTTCTAAAATGGGAATAAATCTTGCATATGTTCATGGTTTTGTTTCTTCTCAAGGGGAGGAATAGTGTAAGATTTGGTATAGAATAACTCTACACCAAGCTAGCCACCCAAGATATAGGAACTTCATGAAAGCACAAGAGAGATCAATATGCAATGATCAAGATTGCAATGGAGTTGATTATCCAAAAATATATTATATGACAATTGCTAATTTACACATGAATCACTTGGTTATATAGCCAAGGTGAGAAATATGATTAAGCAAGATTATGACAAGTGTCTTAATCCTATAATGTGACAACATATCATAACTACCTAGGACACATGTGTTAAAATTCAAAAGATAAGATAAGATAAAATCTAATGACAACTAACACCTTCTAGAAAGATTCCCTCCTAGGACCTAAGTAAAATTAACATGTAAATAAGTACCCCAAGTCCCCTAGTAGTGAATTAACTAGGTACAAGACTTTATCTACACCAACACACCCCCTTAAGTGCAACTTAGGGAGTAGAAAATTATTACACAAATGACACAAGGATGGGTGCTGGCTACGAGCCCATGTTAGGTACACCCATGTACAAATGAAAATGCAATGTCTCACAAACAGAGAAAAGGATAAAACCTAGTGGGACAAAACTCCTCCCCAAAAGAGATGAAAACAAAATTCTCTCAATGATGCATGAGAAGGAGAAAACTTGATGTTAGGAAAAAGACCCCCATAAGAGAGAAGAAGAAGAGAGACCATGTAACCCCCCTCAATGTTAAGTCTCTTACAATGATGGTAGAAGCTTGAAATTAAATGTTGAAGATGATCCAATAGCATAAAAACAAATTCCTCCCTTTTAGAAGAAACAAAGCCAAGATGGTATGCAGGATGTCTTCCCATTCTTGAAAGGAAGTGCAGGAAGATGGATTACAAATGATGTCTTTGAACTATGCACAAGTGTCTCCATGTTGATGCCAAAAGTTGTCACACTCCAAACAGGCATTCTAGACCACACCAATGAAGAAGAAAATCCATAATCTCCTAGAAATGATTGTAAAACAAAATCCAAAGACAAAGTTACCTCCTCTGAAGACAAAGAATCCTACTCCAAATGTTGTCCAAAAATATCCACACTCATGTCAAACTGTAAAGAATGATCATGTAGAGAATGAACAAGAGGGTTAGAGTGTGCCCTCGAAACAATAAAACAAGGATCATCTCCATCAAAGAGAAGATGAATGCAATCAATGATGTCTCCAAAATCTGAAATGTGGGACTCACAAAACAAACCAACAATGTTTGTCAAGTACTCATCCCAAGTATCCATCTCTGGAAGATGATGAATGTCTTGTTGCACTAAATCACTAGGAGCCAAAATTGTGGCAACACAAGTATCCTCAGGTACAATAGTAGATGAAGGGGATGGAATGTCAACAAATATCACTAGATCCTTAGTAGATGAAACAATACCAAGATTCAAATGACCATACTAGATCTCCTCAAGAGTGTCCACACTAGATGCCTCAATGTGATCATTTGTCGAATCAATAGTAGGAGAAAAATGTGAGGCGTAGATTCAAGATTGGTGATCAACCTCCCCAACTGTAACTATATCTCTGCTATTCAAATCCTAGATTATGAGAAAATTTGGTGTGAGATCAACACTCTTTCCTACTCCACCATGTGTGATTTGATAGATAGAAAGGATATTGGTTGAAAATGAAGGCACACAAAGAACATCATTGAATGCTTTGTCATCCATGTCAATGGATCCCTTCCCATAAACACACATATATGTGATGTTTTCCATCAAGATGTGTGGTGATGAGCAAGTCTCAAATGAAGAGAGCATACTCTTTGATGAAGCCATGTGATGTGAGGCTCTTGAATCGAGTATCCACCTCTCTAATTTAGAATCTGCAACTGCAACAAGTGTAACTTTCCCTTATGTCTATCGAACTTTGAAGAAGAAGAAGAAGATGAACCCTTTGATGATGAAGAAGAATTGATTTGAGCCTTCCTAAGAAGATGCTTCAACTCATCAATATGTTTTGAATAACATTAGTGTTCATCATGCCCCGATTTCTTGCAATATGCACATGTAGGCTTCTCCTTCTTAGATGATTCCCCTTTTGAGGGAGAGGATTTATATTCTTTATGTGACTTTTTCTTTTTCTTCTTTTGCTTCTTATCAATATTCCCTAATTTTTTTTGTACCTTAGACTCACTAGCCAACAATGCTTGTGACTTGGAAGACTTGATTAGACCCATATTAGTTAACTTCGCTTCCTCTTGAATTAGGAGATTTGCAAAGTCATCAAACTTAGGATCAATATATGATGCTCCCATAGAAAGTCAATGGGTATGAAAGCTAGAAACAAACACTAAATACTCAAGACCAAGCTTGGATAACACATTCAGAATCAATTGTAAATCCTCCTTATCAATGTTGCAAGATTTCAACTATATTATTAGTTGCTTAACTTTAGAGATGTAGTCTTGGATGTGGTCAAAACTTTTAGGATCAAGATTCATCAAATCATAATCAATATGATATCCCATAATATTATCTATTTTACCATATAATTTCTCAAAATCCTCCCAAGCCTCTTTAGGTGTTTTGTATGATTCAACATGAAAATTCAAATCAAATGAGACTAATGAACTTATGCATCCAAGTGTTTTCTCACAATCAATCTCCCATTTTTCCAATTCTTTAGCATTAGTAGGTTTAGGAATGGTTTATTTTAGATAACCTATAAAACCCTTCCCCATGAGATAATTCCATACTAATTATAAAACCCTTCCCTATGAGATAATTCCATACCAATTTTCTCCATTTAGCATAATTATATGGAGTTAGGAGTTCAATTTGAGATTTCCCCATTGCAAGAACAAAAACCAAGAAAAAGAAAGCAATCAACCACTACAAGATTACCCCCCCAAAAAATTACTCAATCAAGAAACCCCCCAAGCAATATATGATTTGGCACTTTATACATAGTGTGATTATAGGGGCCACTTGCCAAAAACATTGAAGTGGACTTGATCTTAGTGCATATAGATTGCCAAATTTGGCCACAAGCTCAAAGTAATTTTTTTTACAAATAATGAGATCAATCTGATCACACCACTAGAAAGTACACAAAAAAATATGCACTTTAAAAAAAAATTCACCAAAAATGTTACCGTAGGAGCAAGAATGGAGCCCCAAAACTTCTAAAAATGAGAATGACTCAACAACACTTGTGAGAATCTATAATTTTTAGAAAATCTAGGCACCAAACTCAAAATCCAATTGCACCACTGTGTAGAGCACAAAACTATACCCCAAATAAAAAAAATGCTTGAAAAAAGGAGCTAGAATAACCAAGTTATGGGTGTTTGAAGTTTTCCCTCCAAAATGAAAATTGCATTAGAGAGGGGAGCGATTTTATTTTTATGGATGCTGACGTCATTGCTGACACAAAGATGATGTCAACAATACAGGTGATTAAAATTGACGCCTTCTTGCTCATCACCAAAATATTTTGCCTCTTGATGGAATATTCTTTTGACTGGAATATTCCCTAAGAATATTCTGCACTACGTAGGCTTAACAAAATCTACACGGAATCTTGATGGAATTGGAATATTTTGTAGAAAGTGACCAACAGTTCTTTTGAAGCAACAAAATATGCCAGATGACTATCAGAATATTCCACCGATGGTGGATGTTTGGTTGGTGGTTTCGTGGGTTGCCTGTGGATGCATGACAGAGCCTGCACTAATGCAATTGCACCACGTGACACATTCTACAAGACCAAAAAATACGACGTGCAAGTATGAAGCCTGCAATGTCTGTAGCTTATAGACTTTGATTTTATATTTATTTTTATTTTTTGAACTTTTGATTTAAATTTTTCTAAAAAAATACTTTAGAAAATGCAAAAAATATTTATTATAAATTTCTTTTCACCTTTGACAAAAAATTTCTGCCAATCTGTCGATTTCTGCCACGACTATGACCGTATGACCATACAGATGACACCAAGGGGGAATTTTTTCTAAGGGCCTGGGGTAAGTGCTTGGATTTTCACAATTTGATAGTCAATCTTGGGTTTTTGGGCCTCTTGGATGCGATGGCAGGGTCAGATTTGATCCAAAGTTCTCCAAAATTGCAACTACCTCCTGGATTTGGCAACCACTCTTCAACTTCAAATCCTCATAGATCTGGCCTTCTATGTTTGATTTAGACAAAACAAAAGGAAAATTTGAATTTCTCAAACCTTTTGAACTCAATAGTGAGCTCAGATTTGCACCAACAAGCTCCAATTTGAACTTGCAATACAAATCCACAAAGAGGAAACCCCCAAATCTGGTATTTCTTTTAAGTTTTTCTAATTCTCCAGATCATCATTCAATGCAAGAGAAGAGCATACTCAACTTTTCAAGATCCACCAAGATTTGCAACCTAGATCTCTCAATAAATACTAACAAGAAGCAATCCCACAAGCTCTGATACCATGTAAGAGTTGGTATAGAATAACTCTACACCATGCAATATTTGGTTGAAGATTATAGCCACCCAAGATCTAGGAACTTCATGAAAGCACAAGAGAGATCAATATGCAATTCTCAAGATTGCAATGGAGTTGATTATCCAAGAATATATTATATGACAATTATTAATTTACACATGGGACCACTTGGTTATATAGCCAAGGTGAGACATAGGATTAAACAAGATTATGAAAAGTGTCTTAATCCTATGCCATGTGACAACATATAATAACTACCTAGGACACATGTGTTAAAAGTTAAAAGATAAGATAAGATAAGATCTATTGACAAATAACACCTTCTAGAAAGATTCCCTCCTAAGACCTAAGTAAACTTAACATGTAAATAAGTTCCCTAAGTCCCCTAGTAATGAATTAACTAGGTACAAGAATTTATTTACACCAACAAATAGTTCTTGATGAGATTGAATCATCTTTAACATTCAATGCCAAGAATCTACCATTATTGTAGGAGACTATACTTTGAGGGGGGATGCATAGTTGCACTTATTCTCTCTTATGAGGGATTCTTTCCTTGCATGGAGTTTTGTTCTCATCTTTTAGAGAGCACTTTTCTTTTCTATACTTTGGTGGGGATTTTTTTTCCATTAAGTTTTCTTCCTTTCTATGCTTTATGAGAGATTGTATTGTAATCGGGTACCTCATAAGGCCTAGGTGCTAGGAATTAGTTTCATTGTGCCCACCTAAGCTATGGTTAAGGGGGGTGTTAGTGTATAATTATACTTGCTTAGGAGTTCTAAATTTATCCTAGTCTTAATTTAGTGGTTACATGCCTATTTTTAGGGTATGCTAAATTTAGTTGGCTAGTTCTCTATATTTATCTCCCTATTGTGAGTTAATTATCACTTTAACTATTGTCTTGCATATTCTTTCTTTTCAATATTATAGGTAGATCATGAACTTTCTTGTCTTACGTAGCTCAGTCTCTCATGGTAACATTCTACCTATAGATATTGGCTATTCTTACATGGTATCAAAGTTGATGTGGTTTTTTGTAAGGTTTTTTGGAAAAATAGTAGTGTGTGTGATTCTTAGGATTGCTGCTTATTGTGTGTGTGGTGTTCTTACATGCTTGTGTAGAAGGAATAATCCATACAACAATTGAAAATGGTCTATTATTTTTTATGCCTAATTCCGCGTGCTCAGAGGCTAAAGCATGACCGTCCATGTGGAAGGGTGGTTCATAGAGGTTAAGGAATGAGTTTTGTATGCACAAACTTGGCATGTTAAGGAAAAAATTGATAGATCTTGTATAGGTTTTTTTTAGAGGGATTTATTGCATGAAAAGGCTATGTAGCTTTATTTGGAGGGTCACATAGCTTATTTTTCAAAGGTTTTTTTGACCTTGGAGGCCATAACTCCAATAAAATTTGTGAGATGTGTATAAGCACAAAATGAATGGATTTGATGGAGGCTGTGAGCTATGGATTTTTTTCCATTCCTAGACATTTGTTGTATGTGGGGCATATGATTTTTACATGTGATGGATGATGGGCATCAAAATCAATTGAGGAAGAATGCTCACTATTCATAGTAGTTTAGGTTTTTCTAAATTTAGCCCACTCTAAAAGCCTCATTGGAAGGTATCTTTAAGTTTTTGTGTTCCAAATTAGGCATTCATTTTAGTGATTTTTACTTGTATATGCACTAAAAATTATCAAGTTCCCAAATCTAGGGGATTGTTCATGCACATGTACTCAACTTATAAAGTGCTCTTTATGTATCATTCTTGGGGGATTATATATGCATTTTAGAATCATGAACTAAGATAAGTTTCCATTTTTGGGGTGTTCAAGTCATGTATTTTGATATTTAATTTCATCCTTATGTTATCAAGACAACTTTAGAGAAGTATTTTCATAGAAATAAGGGATAAAGAATCACTATCTTAAACATGATCTATTGCTCTATCTCCTTGGACTCATTCTTGGGCCAAGTGACTATGAACAAAATAATTAATGGTTTAACAATAATGACAGTCTATGGTCTAATATGTCTTACCATTTTTAAGTATTTTTTACATCACATAGAGCACACAGAGTTCCCTTTCATTGCCTGGACCATCATCCAACAGTTGCATGGAAACTTTGGATCTTCATTTAATAATGATGTTTTCTTAGATGACTAGGTTCTTGTGGATGATACTGAGATGTATATTGCCTCATCTTGTGTGGACACATCCTCATAGTATGATCAATTTACTTGGTTGACATAACTTGATACCACATATACAATACCTATTGCTACTTCAAAGTTCAAAGTTACTTCTTCAAGAGTTTTCAATAGCTCTTTGCGGTAGGGTCATTTATCTCTTCTAGATTCACTTTATTGGGACCAATTTCTACTAGACATCTCTTGTTTGTTTGTAGAGTCCCTTATTTAAAATCTAGATGAAAAAATTGAGGCTATATGCCTTCTCTTTAATGACAACTATTTTGTCCTTGCACCTATTTATACTACAAATTTCAGAGAGGCTTCATTGAGGGCTTCTAGAGATTCTTTGTAGGAGGACATATTGTGGGATTTGCATTATAGCCATATACCATGCATTGACATTACAAATCCATACATCACTTCTTTGGATCTTTCTCTTTATTTAATTCCACATGATTTTGAGAGGTCACTTGTTTTGATTATGTTTGGGATTCTTGATTTGATTGTGTTTCCTTTCAACACCAACTTGAAAACATTTGAGAAATGTTTTCAAATAGGGTACATCATGAGACTTCCCACCTCACCTTGATTCCTTGAGTTGGAGTCACTTTATCATTCATTATTAGAGTTTTTTCTTCCTAAAGGGAGAAATGTCATTCACCACAAATATATCATTTCAATATTCATACATGGGAATCCTCTTTTGGAACAAGGGTTACTTCATTATGTGGGCAGTGCACGGGGTGGGTGATTTACATAGTATCTTTTATTCTCTTTAATATTACTTCGTATGAAGTTGCATCATATTCTTCAAATGTTGTGAGGGAGCATTTAGACCATCTTGTTCCTTCTCCACCTCATCATTTTTCATAGTTTGGAATTGGTGTGGAGATTTTTTAGCAGCATTTGGAGGAGCCATCCTTGTCTTTGGATTATGTTCTACATCCATTTCCCTGAGATTGTGGATTGTCATCTTCTTTAGTGTAGCCTAGAACACATGACTTGATTGTGATAGATTTTCACATCAACATGGGGAAATTTAAGTAAAACTCAAAGACATCACACATTTCCATCTTCACTCATTTTCATTTCCAAAATGGGAATAAATACTGCATACATTCATGGTTTAGTTTCTTCCTAAGGGTATGCATTTTATTCAATGGGATTAGATCATCTTCAATATTAAGTGTAGGGCATATACCATCATTGCAAGAGACTCTTTTTTGAGGGGGGTTTCCATGGTCTCACTTCTTCTTCTCTCTTATGGGGGAATTTTTCCTCACATGGGGTTTTGATTTTATCATATTCTAGGGAGTGCTTTTATTTTCTCTCTTTTGGGGGGGTGTTTTTTCCACTGAGTTTTTTCCCTTTTTGCACTTTATGAGAGATTTCATTGTACTTGAGTAACTCATCAAGCCTATTTTTTGAGAACTAGTTTCATTGTGATTACCTAAACTACGCTTAAGGGTGGTGTAAGTGTAGGAGTAAGATTTCTTAGGTGTGCACTATTCTTATCCATTTGTTATTTTTATCCTAGTCTTAATTTAGTGGTTACATGTGTAAGACTTGGCTATGGAGATAGCCACCCAAGATCTAGAGGCCAAATGGAAAGCACAATGAAAAGAGAAGATCGATAAAAAGAATAAATTATATTCCTATAAAAAAATATAAACAAAAAATGAATATACAATGCGTGAGATATCCTTGATTATATAGCCAAGGTGAGACATATGATTAGACAAGATCATGACAAGCGTCTTAATCCTATTTCAATAGACAACTAATATCAAATGATCTAGGACACAAGAATTAAATGAAAAAAGATCATATAAGATCTAATTCCAACTAAGAATTCTAGAAAGATTCCTATGACATAAGTAAAATTAAAATGCGAATAGGATCTATTAGGTAAAATACCTTATTCACACCAACACCCCCCCTTAGGTGCAACTTAGGGAGGAAGAAATTAATACAAATGATGCAAAGATGATGATGGGTCCCGAATACTAGACCATGCTAGCTAACCATGTATGAATGCAATCTCTCACAAATAGAGAAAAGAATAAAGCCTAGTGGGATAAAACTCCTTCCCAAAAGAGATTGAAAACAAAATTATCTCAAGGAATAATGAGAAGGAAAATTCCTATGCAAGGAAAAATTTCCCCTCATAAGAGAGAAGAAGAAGAGAGATTATGCAACCCCCTCCTCCCCCCTTAAAGTAGAGTCTTCTATAATGATGGTAGATGCCCCATAATGAATGTTGAAGATGATCCAATACCATCTAACACCATTCCTCCCCTTAGGAAGAAATAAAACCAATAATGTATGCATGATTTCTTCCTATTCTTGAAAGGAAGATGAGAGAATAAGAATGATGTGTGATGTATTTGAATTATGCACAAGTGTCTCCATGTCGATGCTAAAAACTGACACACTCTAAACATGAATTCTAGGCCACACTAATGAGGAAAATCTAGAATTCAGTAGAGATGATTGTAGAACACTATCCAAAGACAAAGATATCTCCTTTGAAGACAAAGAAACCACGAGATCCCACTATCATTTTGGGTACGTTATAAAAACTCGTGCAGGGATATTGTCTTGTATTGTATTTCTGCTATTTTCTTGTTTTAATTAAAAACATCTCACGTATATGGAGCATGGGATTAGCCCTTTTTTATTTTATTGCTATATGAATAAATTAGTAAAGGATCATAGAGTATTATGATCCGAAACGAAAAATTCTACATACTCAAATTTAGAAATATCTATTATACAATATCATGAGCGCCACACTAATGAGGAAAATCTAGAATTCAGTAGAGATGATTGTAGAACACTATCCAAAGACAAAGATATCTCCTTTGAAGACAAAGAAACCTCCTCTAAATGTTGCTCAAAAGTATCCACACTCATGTCACATTGTGAAGAATGAATCATATAGAGAATGAATGAGAGGGTCAAAGTGTCCCCTAACAAAAAATGAAAAAGGATCATCTCCATCAAAGATAAGATGTATGCAATCAATGGTGTCTCGCATATCTAATTTAATATGGGACTCCAAAAACAATTCTAAAATACCTAT
This sequence comes from Sequoia sempervirens, assembly GCA_007258455.2. NCBI lineage: Eukaryota > Viridiplantae > Streptophyta > Pinopsida > Cupressales > Cupressaceae > Sequoia > Sequoia sempervirens. The sequence continues at coordinate 118,511 of VDFB02017834.1, forward strand.
CAAGAAGTCATCCCAAGTCACCATATTTGGAAGACAATGAATATCCTATTGCACTGAATCAAAAGAAGCCAAAACTTTGGTAACACAAGTATCATTAAATACAATAGTAGATAGAGGAGATATAATGGGAGGATTAAAAATAGATCACATGGGTGAACACCCAAGTTCAAGTAACCAAATTTATCCTCAAAATCATAATCCACACTAGAAGTGTGATAATCATCCAAAGGATCAAAGTTGTCATTAGGAACAAAGTCTGAAAAAGTGTATAGCTGAGATGCATGATCAACCATCCCAGTAGAAATGAATTCTCTTCTCTCCATGTCTCTAATAATAACTGAATCAGGAGTGAATTTCACAATCTTCCTTGCTTTAGAATGAGTGATTTGATAGATGGAAAGGATTTTTTTTCAAGTTCCCATACATACAAGATATCATTGAAGGTGCCATCCCCAATATAAATAGACCCCCTCCCAATTATATTCACATAAGTATGATTTACCATCAAAATAGGTGGCATGACATAAGGCTCAAAAGAAGAGAACATAGATTGTGAAGATTCCATATGATGAGAATCTTCTAAATCTAGAAGCCATCTCCATGATATATGACCTATAGAAGCACAAAGAGCTTGTCCTTTGTTCTTACTTGTCCCAATAGTACAACTCTTTTTCTTATCAAATTATGTGTGTTTGGAAGAAGTTGAAGTAGACATTCTAGAAGGTAAACTGATTTTGTTCTTCACAAGAAAATGTTTCAATTCATCAAGGTCCTTCTCATAACAATAATGTTCTTCATGTCCATCCTTCTTGAAATATGCACAAGTAGGCTTCTCCTTCTTAGATGATTCCCCTTTAGAAGAGGAATTTTTTATGTTCTTCTATGGTTCATTAGATGTGGATTGTGTGTTCTTCTTGGGCTTGTTCTTTTTCTTCTCTTTTCCACTTAAAGATTTCTCATCCTTTGCAATCAAGGCTTGAGATTTTGAAGACTTAAAAGCACCAATTTGAATAAGATTATCTTGCTCCCTAGTGAGTTACATAGTAAAATCCTCATAAGAATATTGCATTTTAAACTCACTCCCAAAGGCATTCTTTGTAGCATAGAAAGTAGACACAAGCATTGGATATTTAGATCCTAGCTTTGAAAGAACACTTAACACCAATTATGTATGTAATTTCCAATTTTAGAATCCTTCAAATGTGTTCTTAATGACGTAAATTTGGTGATGAGGTCTTGTATGTTGTCAAAATGACATGGATTGAGATTTATTAATTTATTCTCTAACAAATATCCTTGAATTTCATCTGTTTTCCCAAATAATTTTGACAATGCACTCCACATAGCCATGGATGTATCTAAGTGCTCAATGTGAAACAATAACTCAAAAGAGACATACAAACACAAATGGTCAATGAATTCTTCACAACTATTCAACAACTTATTCTTTTTAGCTTCATCATCTTTTGGTTCACCATCAAGCCCATGAACTATCCTATACAACCTCTTAACTCTTAGCAATTTGTTCATTTCATATTTCCATTTAGGATATTTGAAAGGTGTTAGAAGTGGAATTGAATATTTCTCCATGATGAAACAAGAAGGAAAATATAAATCAAAATGAATGCAACCACAACCACAAGAAGGTTCCCCCCAAATTCGATCAATCAAAGAACCCCCCTAGAAATATATGAGCTTGGCATTTATAATTAGTGTGATTACAGACGCCACTAGTCAAAAACAACAAAGTGGTCTTGAGCTTGGTACATGCAAATACCAAATTTGGTCACAAAATTAAAGTACATTTTTTTACAAATTGAGATCAATCTAATCACACCACTACAAAGTACACAAAAAATATTCACTTTAAAAATTTGCACCCAAAAATATTACTGTAGGAGTAAGAACGAAGCCCCGAAAGTTCCCAAAATGAGAATGGCTCTGCAATGTTCACCTATTAGAATTTAAAATTTCTAAAAAATTAGACATCAAAATAAAAAACCTTATTCACCATTGTGAAGAGCATGACATTCTACCTCAAACAAAAACAAACATTGCTAAAAAATGGAGGTATTGAGCCTGAGTTATGAGCCTTTGAAGACCAAGTGCAAAAAAACTCCCATCCTTGAGAGAGGTAGGTTGGAGGGGTGAGTTGATTATGTCATGTTAACATCAACATAGGAGATCACCAAAATGTACCCAAATTCATTGGAATATTCTTCTCCCCGAAATTGCCATCAATTTTTAGAAAACCATAGTTTTTCCTACAAAACTACCCTCCATACTTGTGAAACCGCACAAGGGTGGAAGTGATTTTGCAATTGAGTGGTGGATTATTTGTTGAGATTCTTTGTCGGTTGGCTTTACATCTATTGGTGATAGGTTGTTGGTGTTGTGGGGGTCGCACCTACCACACGACATGCTCTAGTAGTGGTAGCAAGGGTGCACGCCATGTGGTGGCCCTAACATTGTCTGGGTTACCACAAGTAATCTGCGATACTTTTCGCGCTTGCAAAATATATTTTTTGCAGAGTTATTCATTTATTTAATATAAATATGAATTTTTTAAAATAAAAATATTTTTTTCTCTCTACATACCTACAATTGTGTAGACGGTGATGCCAACTTGCAATAATGAGGATGGGATTGTACAATTGCACAAACAATGGTACGATCAAGGAGGATGATTTTTTTCTTTGGGGGTTGAGACAAGTGCTTAGATTTCAACGAATTGACAATCGATCTTAGGGTTCTTGGGCCTTTTGGACATGATGGTAGGGTTTGTTTTGACCTAAAATGCTCCAAAATTACAACTACCTACCAAATTTGGCAACCACTTTTCAACTTCAAACCCTCATAGATCTAACCTCACATATCTAATTTGGATGAAACAAAAGGAAAAAATGACCTTATTGAACACCCTAAACTCAATGGTGAGCTCATATTTATACCAACAAGCTCCAAAATCAACCTGCAATACAAAGACACAAAGACAACCCCCCCAAAATTTGGTATTTCTATCAAGTTTTTCTAATTATCCAGATCAATATTAGATGCAAGAGAAGAGCATACTCAACTTTTCAATATCTACCAATATCTCTCAAAAAGACTAACCAAAGGCACCCAACTTTCTATGGTATCATGTAAGAGTTGGCTATGGAGATAACCACCCAAGATCTAGAGGCCAAATAGAAAGCAAAATGAAAATAGAAGATCAATATGACAAGAATAAATTATATTCCTATCAAGAAATGCACACACAAATGAATATACAATATATGAGAGACCCTTGGTTATATAGCCAAGGTGAGACATAGGATTAAACAAGATCATGTGACAAGTGTCTTAATCCTATCTCATGAGACAACTAATATTAAATGACCTAGGACACAAGAATTAAATGACAAAAGATAATATCTAATGCCAGCTAAGACTTCTATAAAGATTCCTAGGACCTAAGTAAACTTAACATGTGAATAGGACATACTAGGTAAACTAGTTAGGTAAAATACCTTATTCACACCAACACCATGCCTATTTTTAAGCTCACCTATTTTTAGGGTCCACTAAATTTAGCTAGCTAATTCTCTATATGCATCTTCCTATTGTGAGTTAATTATCACTTCAACTATTTTCTTGCATAATTTGTGTTTTCAATCTAACGAGTAAAGTGTGCACTTGTTTGTCTTGTGTGGCTCAATCTTTTGTACCGCCATTCTTCCCATAAATCTTGGCTAATATTACAACTCATATGCAAGTCTTGAAGTAGGGGTAGAATGTAAAGGTGAAAAGTTTATACCTTGCATTTCCCCCTCCATTTGGGCTCCCTTTGGCTCCTTTGCCCCAAATGCAATTGCTAGCATATAATGACATATTTCTACACAAATGTTAGAAAATGACTTGAGCATTAACTAAACTTGTCTCCATGCATCTCAAACGTTTGCATCTAATATGCATTCTTCCCATACTCTATATTAGTTGAATCCACATGTGTAGTTCTAAACCTAATTTACAACTATAACTCCAATTTCAACCCTCAAAATTTCAAATTCAATTTTAATTGTGGGAACAAATCAACCCCTTTCCAAATATTGTCAACTTGAAATGCAAAATTTTCAAATTTGCAAGTTAGGTTATTATATAAAATTACAAACCCCAATTCATTCGAATCACCTAGGATTTATCTAGGAAGTATTTACCAAGAGCTCAATTGTACATCACATCATCATTACAAAACCATAACAAACGTTTGCCTTAATAAGGAGAGAATATGCATTTGCACGGTTACTTAAAGTGTCTTTAAAATAGTCAAACAAATGTGGAATCAATCTAAGTGCGTGACTAAGGTAAAGGAAGGGGATCAAGTCACCTCCTGCACTTAGCACAACAAACTCTACTAAAGTTTATTAACAACTTCATGTTCAAAAAAAGGTCAACAAAATATTGTACAAATTAGGTCATTGGTTCAAATATAAAGTAGAAGGTTAAATCTGCAAAACAATCAAATTCATATATGTGAGGATCAAATTTGTAGCTATAAGACCCAAAACAAAGCACTACAAATTTATAATATGCCAAGAGGCGTCTAACACATATTTGATTGTTAGATATATAAAAAAATTACAAATTATTAGCTATATCAACATATCTTTCATCAATTTCTAAAATTAAATACACTTATCATCTTTATTAATTTTTGTACTTGTTTATAATTCCATATTCACTTATATATCTAGATATTTATATTTATTATTTATTTACATTTATTTAACCTATAAGATTAAAGATGGATAATTCTATTTCTTTACAAAAAGTTGTTGCCCATTACCACACAATCCAAAAAGAAGGGGTAGTGGTGAGAAGTTGAGGGGAAATTATGTTCATTATTATGAACTCCAAAAGGGTTACTATACTAGGCAGAATAAATCAACCTTAGCTCAAAGTTCCTTTAGGCACTCCAAAACCCACACTTCAATAAAACCGTTTAAAGGTGACGGAGGGAAACCTTCCTTTGGACTTCCTTATTGTGCACTTCGAAGCCCATTGGTTTGCTAAATTCAAAGGTATTGTCCTTTTTAAATGTTGTTTTACCTGGGAAGTAGTAAAAATACCGAAATCTCTTCTCTCAATATACTTGATTTAATTTGATGTGCTAAATGCATGGATTGTGTAACAACGATATTTGTGGTGATTGAAATTTCAGTCAGATAATATATTAAATTATCTTTTTATATTCTACAGTCCAAGCTGCAGTATTCCATGAACATTTTTAGAACGTTGTCAAGCACCTAAATTCCATTAACAGTGATTAACTTTTCCTTATCATCTGGGTGCTTGGTTGCCAGGTGCGATGTATCCATTTAAGCCAAATGACCAACAGTTTTTATAGAACAGTCATACAAAGGATACATTTAATTAAATATTACATTAACTTTCACTAATAAACATTCGTGATGTTATTTTCTGTTAGAAAATTAAGGTTTTACATTTCTTCATTTAGTGATAGATTTAATAAATAATTAGTTGGGAGTTCCAGTATGGTCTTATGGGGACCTTGGGCATCTATTTTCATGGAGCTGGAGGTCCCGTGGGAAAAAAAAAATAGTGCTATGTGATTAATTGGAATCTTTTTCTGAAAAATAGCAGCTCCCTAACTTTTAGGAGTGCAGATTTCAGCTGGTGAAATTGAGGTGGGGCTAGAAATTGCCCCTACAGCTTAGGAATTTTTTCTGCCACTTGTCTATCATCTAAAATTTTAAATTCTTATCAGAAAATAAAAATGAGAGAATTTTCATTCCTTAATTTTTGGAGTTTAAAATTTTAAGCAAAATTGCAACATTAAATCCATGAGACCAAGAACTTTAAAATATTCCTAAAAATGCTAAGCAGCATCCGCTGAGACTTTCAAGGAAGCCCCCCTCCATGGGACCTTACCCTTAATTTCCTTTAAGATAATTTAGAGAGATTGGGAAAGTTGTACAGAAATGAATGTTCTGTGAGCATTTGTACAATACATTGTAAAACCTAAATTACATTTTAATGTTCAATATGTAACAATAACTTAATTTTGTAATATTTATGTCTGCAATCATTTCTTCAACAACATCCCATACTTACAGATTAAATAGAAACTGAGAATCAATTTTATGCATTATATCGAGTTTCAGAAGTACAACTATTGAAAGTTCCTTTGGCCAGAAACCCAAACACAACATCCCATACTTGGCACGTTTTGAGAAACCCTGCAAATTACTCATAAGCATGAATAGCCAACTTTCAGGGGTTATACTGTCCATCTTTTTAAGTACCATTTTGTCTGGATCCACAAAAGGTAGGGTTCATCTATACGCAGATGGCAAACATAATGAAAGCTGTTGACATCTGTACGGTTCCAACACTAAATTCAAAGATGCTTGTTCTCTCACAGTATTTCATGGCCAATGTGCATATTCATCATGTAATAAATTCCATTACAATCGATTGTTCTTTTCTATAAAATGTCTGTTTAAAGGGTACTTGATGATGTTAAGTTCAAAGTCCTATATAGCGCAAGCAATTTTATGATCTCAAATGTATGTAAGAGACATTCCAAGTTCCTTTCAACTTATAGATGATTTGTGATTATAAAGGCATCTAAGAATAGAATAGGCTTAAATATTAGGCCAAAGATAACCAATAATAGTCCTAAGAAATACACCCATGGTTCATATTCAATACTTCCAGTCTTGTTCTAAACAGTTCTTTGAACATAGCACCCTCACAACTGACTGTAGCATTGAGTTTAAAAAAGATTTGTATTGGCCCACTGAATAAATCAATGTACTATCCACAATTGATTTCATTCCACTAAGGGTAAACTCCACATGCTTCCCATACACAACAAAAATGCAAAACCCAATATTCGACTGATCACCCAACATATAAGGAGATACTTTAAAGATTTTACAACGTTGTTTAAGTACAATAGATCTATCACACTCCAAGGCTTCGACAGTTG